>SJYT01069681.1:62889-86190 GCA_006410635.1 Cephalophus harveyi
ACCCATTCTCTGTTTGGAAAAAACTCACCTTTAGAAAAACTCTACCTTGCCTAAATAAGATCTAGCTCAAGTTCTACTGCATTTCCACATATTACCAAGTAAAATTAGTAATCACCAGTTTGGGCTTGGCTGAAGAAAATGTTTCAACTTTTCTCCTCTACACACTTCTCTGATTCCTTCTCCCAGGTCTCTTTTTCACCCTTAATTATGGTGACTTTCATAAAGGTGATATAACCCAGTTTGCCTTGGAATGTCTAGGCTTACAGCTGTATTTCTGGCATAGTCAACAATAATACTCCTCCACTACTTTTCACTCTAAAAGATGATTGCTCTACCCCACATCCATTGCCTCACATGTCTTATTTTCTATTCTAGATTCTCAGCTCTTGGAAGTCTCAGGCTGTGTTATGTTCTGTGTTATAATGTTCTTAGTCGCTTCAGTTCGGTTCAGTTCAGTCGCTCAGTCATGCCCGACTCTTTGCGACCCCATGAATCGCAGCACGCCAGGCCTCCCTGTCCATCACCAACTCCCGGACTCATGCCCATCAAGTCAGTGATGCCATCCAGCCATCTCATCCTCTGTCTTCCCCTTCTCCTCCTGTCCCCAATCGCTCCCAGCATCAGAGTCTTTTCCAATGAGTCAACTCTTCTCATGAGGTGGCCAAAGTACTGGAGTTTCAGCTTTAGCATCATTCCTTCCAAAGAAAAGTCGTGTCCAACTCTTTGCAACCCCATGGACTGCAGCCACCAGGCTCCTCTGTCCCTGGGGATTCTCTAGGCAAGAATACTGGGGTGGGTTGTCATGCCCTCCTCCAGGGGATCTTCCCAACCCAGAGATCGAACCCAGGTCTCCTGTATTGCTGGCAGATTCTTTAACATCTGAGCCATGAGGGAAGCCCACGTTATAATACTTAGTACTTAATGTGGAGTGAATGAAATGCAATACATATTTGAGCTCTTACCATGTGCCATACATATTTGTAGTTTTTCCATATTAGCTCACTTAACTTTTTCACTTCTTACAACCTAGACTTGTAATATCTAAGCACTTGCCCCAGTGTTTTTCATTTATAGCAGCCTTGCAAAATGTTAATCTGAATCAGTTCAGCTGTACAAATTCTTCATGCTTATTTCTCAGGTACTAGTGGGACATGGGGAGAAAAACAAAATCACATAACCATGCAGATTGGTGCCACTGTTAATCAGGCTTTAACTTCATGGAGCATGCACTAACTAAACCAAAAGAATTGTTAGAAAAACTGTCTAAGGTCCAACTGAAGCTAACTGATTAACAGTGGCACCAATCTGCGTGGTTATATGATTTTTTTTTCTCCCCATGTCCCACTAGTACCTGAGAAATAAGCATAAAGAATTTGTACAGCTGAACTGATTCAGATTAACATTTTGCAAGGCTGCTATAAATGAAAAACACTGGGGCAAGTGCTTAGATATTACAAGTCTAGGTTGTAAGAAGTGAAAAAGTTAAGTGAGCTAATATGGAAAAACTACAAATATGTATGGCACATGGTAAGAGCTCAAATATGTATTGCATTTCATTCACTCCACATTAAGTACTAAGTATTATAACGTGGGCTTCCCTCATGGCTCAGATGTTAAAGAATCTGCCAGCAATACAGGAGACCTGGGTTCGATCTCTGGGTTGGGAAGATCCCCTGGAGGAGGGCATGACAACCCACCCCAGTATTCTTGCCTAGAGAATCCCCAGGGACAGAGGAGCCTGGTGGCTGCAGTCCATGGGGTTGCAAAGAGTTGGACACGACTTTTCTTTGGAAGGAATGATGCTAAAGCTGAAACTCCAGTACTTTGGCCACCTCATGAGAAGAGTTGACTCATTGGAAAAGACTCTGATGCTGGGAGCGATTGGGGACAGGAGGAGAAGGGGAAGACAGAGGATGAGATGGCTGGATGGCATCACTGACTTGATGGGCATGAGTCCGGGAGTTGGTGATGGACAGGGAGGCCTGGCGTGCTGCGATTCATGGGGTCGCAAAGAGTCGGGCATGACTGAGCGACTGAACTGAACCGAACTGAAGCGACTAAGAACATTATAACACAGAACATAACACAGCCTGAGACTTCCAAGAGCTGAGAATCTAGAATAGAAAATAAGACATGTGAGGCAATGGATGTGGGGTAGAGCAATCATCTTTTAGAGTGAAAAGTAGTGGAGGAGTATTATTGTTGACTATGCCAGAAATACAGCTGTAAGCCTAGACATTCCAAGGCAAACTGGGTTATATCACCTTTATGAAAGTCACCATAATTAAGGGTGAAAAAGAGACCTGGGAGAAGGAATCAGAGAAGTGTGTAGAGGAGAAAAGTTGAAACATTTTCTTCAGCCAAGCCCAAACTGGTGATTACTAATTTTACTTGGTAATATGTGGAAATGCAGTAGAACTTGAGCTAGATCTTATTTAGGCAAGGTAGAGTTTTTCTAAAGGTGAGTTTTTTCCAAACAGAGAATGGGTACTATAGGAAGAAGGACGAAACAAAGAGATTCACAGAAACAGAAAATACACACAAAGTTTGGACAAGTAGAAAAATCTAAAGTATTGGTAACAAATAACAATGATGAAATCAGAAAGGCAAACTCTTAATTCGGTTTCTTTGCACATCCATTTTTTTCACTAACACTTATTTAACACTTACCAATATAGACCAGCGTTTATACTGAGAAAGGACAGGAAGAGGCACATTCCATGCCCTTCAGGAGCTTAAAATCAAATCAGGGAAATTGTAAATAAGAGGGAAAAAATAAGTAATACTGAAAAGTAAAAACACAAGAAGCAAAAAAATTAGCTAGAAAAATTCATGTAGCAGAAGTTCATATATTATACTGGAAAAAATAAAGCACTGATGAAGAAAGTAATTAGGAGATGTTCACCTGTGGATGTGACCTTATTTAGAAAACATACAGGCTCAATTTGCATATATATAAGAGAAATACTAAAAATCAATCATCTAACCAGCCATTTCAAAAAATAGTAATAATAAACCATCCAAAAATTGTAGAAGAAAATACAGAACAGATTATGAAACAGAAAACAAACATAGGGACTTCCCTGATGGTCCAGGGTTAAGACTCCACGCTTCCAATGCAGGGGGCTTGGGTTCAATCCCTGATTGAGGAATTAAGATCCCCCATGCCATGTGGTACGGGCCAAAATTTTTTCAAAAAAGGGAAACATAGAGAGCTTGGACAATGAGTCAAAGATAGATTCTTTGAAAAGTTGAATAAAACTGATTAACTCCTGGCAAGACTGATCCAGTAAACAGAAAAAAAAATAAATAAATAAACCTGAGGAATGAGAAAGAGGGCATTACTATTAGATACTCCAGGCAGTAAAAAGTTAGTTAACAAAACATAACAACTTGAGGTCAACAGATTGCAAGCAGGAAACTGACAAATTCCTATAAAAATGCAATGTGCCAAACCTGATGTAAGAAGAAAATGATTACTTAAAACGTGAACTGGAACTAAAAATCCTTCCCATAAAAAATTTACTTCCGGTCCAGACAGCTTTACCAACAAATTCTACCAATTGAAAGAAAAAAAAAAAGTATCAATCTTATTAAACTCTTACACAGAACAGAAAAAGATGCAGCAATTCTCAGTTTTTTGTGTGGTCTAGCACGACCTTGCTCAAAACTTTGAAAGAGCATTGTAAGAAAATTACAGGCCAATTCAATTGATAAACATGGATAGCAAAGAAAAAACTTAAAAAAAAAAATTGAATCCTGCAATATAATAAAGGATACATTCATCAAAACCAAACTGGAATTATTCTGGAAACACAAAGATGATTTAACATTTTTTTAAATGTAATTCAGAGTATTAAAAAAAATCATATGAAAATCTCAAAATTAATATCTGTCTCTTATACACATCTAGATGTGTATAAGAGACAGGTCATTACCTTCTCCTCTTGCCTTCAATCTTTCCCAGCATCAGGGTCTTTTCAAATGAGTCAGTTCTTCAACATCAGGTGGCCAAAGTATTGGAGTTTCAGCTTCTGCATCAGTCCTTCCAACGAATATTCAGGACTGATTTCCTTTAGGATCAACTGGTTAGATCTCCTTGCAAATAAAGCATTTGATAAAATTAAACTCTATTCACGATAAAAATTCATAGGCAAACTAGGAGTAGAAAGAAAATTTTCAAAACTGATAGAGATTAAAAAAAAAAAAACTACAGCAAACATCATACTTAATTTTGAAATGTTGAACACTTTTTTACCTCTGAGATAAGGAATGAGACAACGATGCCTGCGGTCACCACTTTAATTCAACATCATAGTGGAGGTCCTAGCCAGTGCAATAAGCAAAGGAAAAGAAAAAAAAAAAAAAAGGTATAAGGATTGGAGAGAAATAAGGCTTTAATTATTCATAGATGGTATGACTGTATAGATGGAAAATGCAGAAGATTCAACAAAGTATTAGAAATAAAGTTATTTAGCAAGGTCTATATTTTTATATGCCTATAAACAGTAATATTCTAAAATATCATTTATAATAACATCAAAAATAACTTGAAATCTATAATTAAAATAACTGAAAGTTTATAGTTATGCAAGACCTCTACACACAGAAAAAAACTAGTTTCATGGAAAGAAAGTAAAGAAAATCTCAGAAAATAGATAAATTAGGTTCACTGAGTTGGATGATTCAATATTATAAAGCTATCAATTTAACCCCACATTAATTCATATAGATTTAATGTACTTCCACTAATATCCTTGGAGGTTTTCCGTAAAAACTGATAAACTGCCAATAAAATGTACATGGAAAGGAAAATGACCAAGGTTAACCACAATAAACTTAACAAGTAGGTTAACTTACTGTACCCAATATAGGATATATTATTATACACTTATAATCAGACACTATGGTATTTGTACAAAGATAGTAAAATGCACCAATGGAACAAAGAAGGCAGTCCAAAGTTAAATCCAGGTATATATGGCTATTTTATTTATTATAAAGGCAGTACTGCAAAGCAGAGGGTCTTTTCCATAAATGGAGATGGTCAAGTGGATAATAAATGAAGAAAACACATGGACTCTACCTCATTAACCACAAAAATAAATTCTAGATGTTATCATATTAAAGGCAAAATAATAAAGTTTCTAGGGAAAAATGTTTTCATGATGCTATAACAAAGACTTTGCAAATAAGACACAAAGAATTAATTATAAAGAAAAGGATTAGTTTTGACTACATGAATATATATTAAGGTGTCTGTCCACAGATGCCATTAATACAGTGAAAAGGTCAGAGTGGGAGAAGATATTTGCAATACATGTAACTGATAAGTGGTTCACATCTAGAATTCAAAAACAACTTCTACAAAACCATAGATGACAATCCAAATGAATAAAATGGGAAGTGAATGAAAAGGTACTTCACAGGAGGATATTCAAATAGTCCATAATCCTTAGATCTCAGCCATCAGATAAGTATAAACTACAACCACAATATTATATCATTACACACTGATTGGAAGGGATTAAAAAAATGAGAAGACACTCCTCGGAAGAAAAGCTATTACAAACCTAGACAGTATATTAAAAAGCAGAGATATCACTTTCCCGACAAAGACCTGTCTAGTCAAAGCTATAGTTTTTCCAGTAGTCGTGTATGGATGTGAGAGTTGGACCACAAAGAAGGCTGAGTGTCAAAGAACTGATGATTTTGAACTGTGGTGTTGGAGAAAACTCCTGAGAGTCCCTTGGACTGCAAGGAGATCAACTGCAGTCAATCCTAAAGAAAATCAATCCTGAACAGTCATTGGAAGGACTGATACTGAAGCTCCAATACTCTGGCGACCTGATGCGAAGAGCCATCTCATTTGAAAAGACCCTGATGCTGGGAAAGATTAAAGGCAAGAGGAGAAGGGGATGACAGAGGGTGAGATGGTTGGATTGCGTCACTGACACAATGGACATGAGTTTGAGCAAGCTCCGGGAGATGGTGAAGGACAGGAAAGCCTGGTGTGCTGCAGTCCATGGGGTTACAAAGAGTCAGATAGGAATGCGGGACTGAACAACAACAACAAAGGGCTGGTGAGGCAGCAGAGCAACTGAAAAACTCTTAAACACTACTGATGCGAAGTATAAATTATAACAAACACTCAGGAAAACCTTTTCAACCAAAACATACATAAAATAAACCAGCAATTCCACTACCAAAAGAGTGATACAGATGGTCCCCGACTATCGATGATTTAAGTTAAATATTTTTCAACTTTATGGCAGTGTAAAAGCAATATACATTCAGTAGGAAGTGTACTTCAAATTTTGAACTTCTCCTAGGCTACCAATAGAAGGATGCTCTCCCATGGTGCTGGGCAGTGAGGTGCAGGTCCCAGTCAGTCATGCCATCGCAAGTGTAAACAACGGACACACAACCATTTTTTGAGTATAGTATTCAATAAATTACATGAGATATTCATTACTTTGTTATAAAACAGGATTTGGGTTAGGTAGCTCAACTACAGGCTAATGTTAAGCATGTTTAAGACAGGCTAGGCCATACAGGGGGCTTGCCAGGTGGTGTGAGTGGTAAAGAATCCACCTGCCAGTGCAGGAGATGCAAGAGACATGGGTTGAATCCCTGGGTCGGGAAGATCCCCTGGAGCAGAAAACACAACCCCACTCCAGTATTCTTACCTGGAAAATTCCATGGGCAGAGGAGCCTAGTGGGCTACAGTCCATGGAGCCACAGAGTCAGATGCAACTGAACAATGAAACGCACGTGCACGCGCGCGCACACACACACACACACACAGATATACACACAGGCTAAGCTGTGATGTCTGTTAAGATACATATATTAAATAAATATTGACTTATGATATTTTCAACTTATGGGGATATAACCCCATCATAAGTTAAGAAAGGTATGTACAGTGATGTTCACAGCAGTGCTATTCATAAAAGCCTCAAAATGAAAATAACCTAGATGTCTACACATTAAAAATGATAAATGGTTAATTCTCCAAAATTGGCAAAGAAATAGAAAGTTCAAAAACAGGTAAAACTGTTTATGATGTTGAAGTCAGAATTGTGGTTATTACTAAAGAAGAGAGAATTGTGATTGGAAAATAATGGGAAGGGCTTCCTTGGTGGCTCAAATGGTAAAGAATCCACCTGCAAGGCAGAAGAACTGGGTTCGATTCCTGAGTTCAGAAGATCCCCCAGAGGCGGGTATGGCAACCCACTCCAGCATTCTTACCTGGAAAATCTCCCTGGACAAAGGAGCCTGGCAGGCTACAGTTCATGGTGTCACAAGGGGTTGGACACAACTGAGTGACTAAGCACAGACTAAGCTCAATAATGGGAAGGGGGCTTCTGAAGTGCTGGTAAAGATTTTATTTCTTGACCAGGGTGATGTTTCTATGGATATGCTCACTCTGTAATAGTTCTTCAGATTGCATATTTTCCACATATACTTTTCTGTGTGTTTGTATCTTTAATATATATAAACACACACACATATAATGTTAACATATTATATTAATATTCATATGTGAGTTTTAGTATTTCCTGAATTAATGTCTCGAGTCTGGTTCAAACCAGCCCCTACTTCACATCTTCAAATTCTGTATTTACCTGCCACTCTGACTTGAGCCTCAAATCTCACAATTAACACAGTCAAAGCTAAAATCATTATCCCTTTGTTATGAGATGTTATATCCCCCTTTAAAAATATATTGAAACCCTAACTCCAAGTACCTGTGAGTGTTACCTTATTTGGAAGTAAGGTATTTGTAGATAATGGCACCCCACTCCAGTATTCTTGCCTGGAAAATCCCACGGACGGAGGAGCCTGGTAGACTGCAGTCTATGGGGTCGCTAGGAGTTGGACACGACTAAGCAACTTTTGAGTACGTCAAGGCTGTATATTGTCACCCTGCTTATTTAACTTATATGCAGAATACATCATGAGAAACGCTGGGCTGGAAGAAGCACAAGCTGGAACCAAGATTGCTGGGAGAAATATCAATAACCTCAGATATGCAGATGACACCACCCTTAGGGCAGAAAGTGAAGAGGAACTAAAAAGCCTCTTGATGAAAGTGGAGAGTGAAAAAGTTGGCTTAAAGCTCAATATTCAGAAAACGATCATGGCATCTGGTCCCATCACTTCATGGGAAATAGATGGGGAAACAGTGGAAACAGTGTCAGACTTTATTATGGGGGGCTCCAAAATCACTGCAGATGGTGACTGCAGCCATGAAATTAAAAGATGTTTACTCCTTGGAAGAAAAGTTATGACCAACCTAGATAGCATTTTCAAAAGCAGAGACATTAAAAAGGGGACGACAGAGGATGAGATGGCTGGACTGCATCACTGACTCGATGGACGCGAGTCTGAGTGAACTCTGGGAGTTGGTAAAGGGAGGCCTGGCATGCTGCGATTCATGGGGTCGCAAACAGTCGGACATGACTGAGCGACTGAACTGAACTGAAGCAACTTCACTTTCACTTTTCACTTTCAAGCACTGGAGAAGGAAATGGCAACCCACTCCAGTGTTCTTGCCTGGAGAATCCCAGGGACGGGGGAGCCTGGTAGGCTGCCTTCTACGGGGTAGCACAGAGTCGGACATGACTGAAGAAACTTAGCAGCAGCAGATGTAATTAAGATGTAAATTAAGTACAGTCACACTGGAGTAGGCTGGGCTTTAGTTCAAAACGGCTGCTGTCCTTACAAGAGAAGGAACACACCAGGACAAAAACACAGGGAAAATGGCCTGTGATGACAAAGGCAGTGACTGTAGGAAGCTAGGATGAGGCAAGAAAGGATTCTACACCAGAGTTTCAGAGGGAACACAGCCCTCCTGACACCCTGATTTCAGACTTCCAGGCTTTAGAACCACGAGAGAATAAATTTCTGCTACTGTAAGCCGTGCAGTTTGTAGTATTTTGTTACAGCAGCCCTAGGAAACTAAATCCTTCCATCTGGTATCTAATTCTTAACCTCAACCTCCTTTTTAGCATATTTACACTATTCTCCTATTTGCCTAATACATAATCTCCAAATGCACTAATATTTACTCATTCTTCATATCCTGAGATCAAGAGGTATAGTTTTACCTCTTTATTCTCTCGTTTTTATATTTTCCCTTTCATTTCTACCATCACCATCCACTTACTTTATGTTCCTGGATGGTGCCACACCAAAGTGCCCTTCCCATCCCCCTCACAAAGACAAAGAAGTCTCATCATAAAAATTAAAAAGCTTTTCTTCAACTCTCTACAGTAGACACCCATAGAAAATTTATTCTCTTGGGCTATGGGATTTAGTATGTGGACAAAAATGGAATCACCACATTGAGAATTAGAACTCTAACACAGGAATTTGGGGACAACACATTCAGTCCACAATAACTGATAATATTATTCCCCCTCAAATTATTTGTTCATTTCCTCTTTCCCAAGAGCAAGTCCTACCCTACTGTTTTTTCATTATTCCTTCATTAGTTTTTTTGAAAATTGACCTTTTTCCTAAACACTTTTACTAAATTACTCAATCATCAATGTACTTCTCTTAACTACTAAATGTATTGATCTATCAAGATTTTATTCCCAGATTATTTATCCCTTCCCTCCCTCATCTAATCAATGTATCTCAACCTTTTAATTCTTTTCCAGTCCCTTCCCTACTTCCACTTCCTTCCTCTCTTCTCTTCTCCCTTCTTCTCTTCTCCCTCTGCCTCTCCCTCAAAGAGCTCATCTAATCCAAATACCTCAATACTGATAATTCCCAATTCCACATCCTTCCCTCCTACTCTCTCATAACAAATTTCTAACTACAGCTGTAAAACACATCCCAGAGGCACCACAATGAAAATGCCTCCACAAAGTTACTAGACTTATTCATTAATCCTTTTGCAGCCATGAAACTAAAAGACGCTTGCTCCTTGAAAGAAAAGCTATGACAAAGCTAGAAAGCATATTAAAAAGCAGAGACATTACTTTGCCAATAAAGGTCCATATTATCAAAACTATGGTTTTCCAGTAGTCATGTTTGGATATGAAAGTTGGACCATAAAGAATGCTGAGCACCGAGGAATTGACACTTTTGAACTGTGGTGTTAAAGAAGACTCTTTAGAGTCCCTTGGACTGCAAGGAGATCAAACCAGTCAATCCTAAAGGAAATCAACCCTGAATATTCATTGGAGGGACTAATGCTGAGGCTGAAGCTCCAATACTTTGGCCACCTGATGCCAAGAGCCGACTTACTGGAAAGACCCTGATGCTGGCAAAGACTGAAAGCAGGAGGAGAAGGGGATGACAGAGGACGAGATGGTTAGATGGCATCACTGACTCAATGGACATGAGTTTAAGCAAGCTCCAGGAGATGGTCAAGGACAGGGAAGCCTGGCATGCTGTAGTCCACGTGGTCACAAAGAGTCAGACATGACTGAGTGACTGAACAACAATCATTTTCTAGTCACTAAAGAAATCTAAGTTCATAT
This sequence comes from Cephalophus harveyi, assembly GCA_006410635.1. Taxonomy (NCBI): domain Eukaryota; kingdom Metazoa; phylum Chordata; class Mammalia; order Artiodactyla; family Bovidae; genus Cephalophus; species Cephalophus harveyi. The sequence goes on from SJYT01069681.1 coordinate 73,392, forward strand.
CCAACTCTTGTCTCCTCAACCACAATGTTATTCAGACACCATGTAATCTACTTCTCAGATCTATCCCTCCCTTCAAACTTTTCTATCAAATTGCCATTTATCTCCACAATCCTCTCTTCCTATGTACAACTGCAATGGTTTTCCCTTTTGCTTGTCTCTCATTATCTCCCATATATCTTTTACAGTGCTGTCAGAGCTATAAAATATTCTGGAATCACAGACTCAGTAGTTACCTGCTTTCAAAAGCTTCTCACTGCCTCCCACACAAACTCTAATCTCCTCAGCATCAGCAAAGTATTTAAAAATCTATGACTCCCCTCCATAACAGCTCATACTTAAACCACATGGAAACATTAATTCCTTCCACAGAGTCCTCAGTCCAGTGATCTTTTCATCCTGGAATGCTTTTTTACTGACTTCCCTCAGAAATGGAAAACTCTTTCTTCAAAGTTCAGCTAGAAGATCAGGTCTTCTATTGAAACTTTCTCAGTTAAACTTCTTCTTTTGAAGCAATTAGATACACTTTGCATTTTTAACGTAAGACAATCCATTTTCCCTTCCATTATGGTTAGTTGTATTTGTAAAACACTTTACTATAGTTTAACAAGGATTTCATTTAATTTCACAGCAACTCTGTAAAGGAGGTATCATTTAGCTAAGTGTGTAAAGACTGAGGGTCTTCCCTGATAGCTCATTTGGTTAAAGAAACAACCTGCAATGCAGGAGACCCTGGTTAAATTCCTGGGTCAGGAAGATCCACTGGAGAAGGGATAGGCTACTCACTCCAGTATTCTTGGGCTTCCCTTGTGGCTCGGCTGGTAAAGAACCCACCTACAATGCGGGAGACCTGGGTTCGATCGTTGGGCTGGGAAGATTCCCTGGAGAAGGGAAAGGCTTGGACACACTTGGACACTACCGAGCGACTTTCACTTTCACTTCTCCTAAGGACTGAAACAGGCAAAAAAATTAAGTAACTGGGTATAAAATAGACAAACAGAAACACACAATTTTCTAATCCCCAAATCTGCTAACAATTAAATTTTACATTTCTTAAAGGCAAAAGACTCCAAGGGTCCTAGCATAGCCCTTTCTGTGTAACAGATGCTTTGTGTTCTAATATTTTCTTTTCCTGTTTGACATAACCCTGTTTTACCTGTCTGAACTCAAATCATTCTTACAGTTCCAAAGTTTTAATTCCTCTAATTAGTGTCCTTGACTCTTACAGGCCTTACTGATCTTTTTTTGGGGAGGCTGTATCATACTATTTGGTATGTTATTACGGATACCTAACACTCCGTTACTCGTACTAGCAGGTTTATAAGCTTGTGAGCACTCATCCCACTGTGGTGTCCTCTGTACTACCCATCACCAGGTTGGTGCTCTGTTTCTTGACTGATGTGCAGTAGTCTCCTGTCCATCCCCTGCTTCAACTTGTAAATTTTTATTTTTTGCATTAAAGGTATAGATCAACTGTTATCTATATGTTATCATACTTTACAGTAAATATTCTTTAACCCACTCTTGAAATTTAAAGCACATGTGTCAAGAAAGCATTTTAATCATCTGATGGAAGAAAAGTCTAGAGTGACTAACTTAGATGACTGTAGAGGGCAGCAAAGCAACAGTAGTATTCTCTAAGAAAAAATATTTATTTTTCTCAGAGAACTTCAGATTTGTTTTTATATTTTAACAGATGTTAACGTTAAAGTTTTTATTATAAGAGAAGACTTTTTAACATGTTATATAAAAACTTCACCAGCTACTTATTCATGTAAACATTTTCACTAGCAGTTACAAAATGTAACAAATACAAATATAATCAAAGCCCACACTCTTCTATACACATATAGAAAATAACCCTTACAAACAATTCATGGTTTCAAAATAGCCACCATAATTGCTAAATCTTTTACAAATCATCTAAAAGTTGACAATGTTTTTAATTGAAAAATGAAAAAATAATCTATCTTAAATAGAGAAAAGAGTATCAATAGTCCAAAGAGTCTTATTTCTTGCTAAGTAAAATGTTTTCATTAGTATTACTAATTCTAACCTTGATGTGCCTTCTTTTTGTCATTCAACTGAAAAGGCTATGCCAGCTTTAAAAGAAAAACAACAAATCTTTGACACTGTGCTAGTGTAGAACAAAAGGTAACAACTTGAAAGAAGTGTTTCTTACTGTTATTTCAATACTAAAATTCACTCTGGTTCTAATGTGGACTAGGCAAATGAAACTGTGTCATCAAAATAATCACATATTTATAACCTTAAAATTGCTTATAGGAATGAGAAGCTAATGTAAAAGTTGATGCTCAATACAACTGCATTACTTGCATATGTTTATCAAAGTTTCTGTTGGTGGTAATTTTTTATCTCTTTTAAGTAGCTGCTACAGCAATTAACATATGAAGACTCCTGGTTAGTGAAAAATGCTATAAGGCTCTAGCTCTGTGCCCTTATGGAGAAGGACAGGACTGTTAGCTATGTACCTTGTACCTTCTCCCATCTGAATTTCTTTAATGAAAAATAGAGAAGCTTTTTAAAAATTCTACATTTAAAATAATCTGGGTACTCCTTCTCATTGAAGAAGGAAATGGCAACCCACTCCAGTATTCTTGCCTGGAAAATTCCATGGACTGAGGAGCCTGGCAGGTAACAACGGAGTTACAAAGGGTCGGACACGACTGAACACATGGGTACTACTAAGCAGACTCAAATACAAGATAGATTATTCTCCGACTTACTTAACATTAAACTGAATTTATAACCATGAATGATTATCTCTAATCTAAATCAAATTATAAGGGAGTTTGGAGTTCATGACAAGGACACTTGTAAAATGAAATCTTAGTCTAACTCACAGTAGCAATGACTAAATTAAATACTGTATTAATAAGTTTCAAAACCAATGGCCTCAGATATTTTAGTAATGACAAGAATGTCTACCAAGGATAACTCATAGAGTCACTATATGAACTTCATCTTACCATAGTTTTCCAATACTAACACTTCATTAATACTTTTGTTTTTCCTCTGAAATGAAACCATTAGAAAGAATCAAGCACATTTTTAATTTTATACAATGTTCTCAAATGTTAAGTTACAGTCCTAGCTGTGTACCTCTATTTTTATATCCGCCTCTTGGTTTTTTCATGTCCTTTTCAGTAACTGCACTGGTATACTTCCATTAAAACAGAAAAGCTATCTTAAATATACCTACTCTATTTCTAAAACATAAACCCAGAATGATATGTATTATACATAAAGTGAGGTATATCCCAAAGAAACTGCTTAAGCTACATATATTTTGGGGTAAATAATACAGTACTAATACCAAAGAGGAAGAATTGCATTCCTCCTAGGTCAATTTCTCAAATTTCTCAGATTCAAAATGGGTAAGACAATGGGGACAGAATATAAAGACAGGTATAAAGACAGAACTAAAGAAAGCAAAAGGAATTTTTAGAAAAAAGAAAAGGCAATGAAGAACATTTCTCACCAAGTAACATCTTTAAAGCCTAGCAACCTTTTCTAGTATATTAAATAAATTCCTCCCCTATCTTGGAAAATAGCAACAGAAAAAATGTCAGGATAGGAATAAATATCAAATATACAAACCTCTTTAAGAATACATTCCCTATAGTGTGTTCTGTACAACAAAGCTTCTGCAGCAAAAACAAGCTGTTTAATTAACTGCAGAAAAGGATATTTTACTGAAGAATTTCTGAAGCCATTAATAAACTAATGCACACAGTGATTTTCCATGAGGGAGGGGGTTACATGATTAGTTTTTCCCCTTCCCAAATATATTCAACCATGGCACTTTTTTCCAGAAACTAGGGTTCTATTAAACATTTGGGAAAACATTGCTGTAAAAGCATGAAAAAATGAACAGAATTTGCTCCAGGGACTAAGGATTTGAAAGATAGCTAGGATCAGATAGGAAATGAAGTCAAATTCAGAGAAGTTTTTGTAGCTATTTATTATAGCTGTTATTGTTTTATTATCTTATTTCAACATGGAAGATGAAATCATAAGCTAAGTATTCTCTTGATACCCTTTTGTTGTATAGCAAATTTGGTCAATTCTAAAACACTTATTAACAGGGAAAAAAGCACATGTTTGGGAAAGTTGCTCCCCAATAATGTCTGGCACAGGATTATTCTGAGCTGAAAACAACCAAGGATCAAAAGACAGAAAGAAACTTTGACCTTCCCCCAATTGCCTAAAAAGTTTTTTTAGATAGAGGGCCTGGCACTGAGCTATCCCCAGAGTTATCTGTAAAAAGGAAAGGCAAAGTGTAGTGGGGAATCTCTGCTTGGCCTAGAGACCAGAGTCCACTCTATGTTCCCATTGTGTCTACAAGGCCCAGCAAACATTTGTTTACCAAACACTTGTTTTACATCTTTATGTGAGTTGCCTTTCTCCCCTTTGAAGTCCCAAATCACTACCCCCAGTACCCTGTTTTGTCTGTAGCCAAAGTTGGTATTTAATGTGAGGGTTAGGCCGTTTCCTGGAAGGGCTTCCCCGGTGACTCAGCTAGTAAAGAATCCACCTGCAGTGTAGGAGACCTGGGTTGGGAAAATACCCTGGAGAAGGGAACTGCTATCCCCTCAAGTATTCTTGCCTGGAGAATTCCATGAACTGTAGAGTCCATGGCACCCCAAAGAGTCAGACTCGACTGAGCGACTTTCATTTAAGCAGTTTCCTGAGTCTCTTCAATGTATACATGGCATCACACTTCTATCTTGTTTTCTCCTTTTAATCTGTCTCATGTCAATGTAATTCAGACCACACAGGAGAAATAGAAGGGCAGAGAAAACTTTCTCCCACCCTGACACGTAAAAAACCTATAAGCTTAAAAAATAATTTGTGTTTATTCTGTAATAGGTGCTAGGATGCATACAGTGAAGCTTGAGGCAGTCTTTACTGCAAAGAGCACACATCATAGATCAACTCACAATTACATTACTAAATAATGAGTAAAAAAACTAACTACTTTAGAAAGAAAAAAGCTAACTGTATGAAAGAAGTGGTGAAGGAAGTATTCATGGAGAAAATTAATTTCAAATTGGGAGCTCCAGAATTGGACTAGATAAGAAGGAAGAGTAATATCATTTTAGGCCTTCTGAGTAAGTACCAGAGAAGGGCATAACCTACTTTGGAGACCACATATAGTTTAGAGCTGCACTGTCCAATATGGTAATCACCAGCCACACCTGACTTCTGAATACATGAAATACAGCTTATCCAAATAACAATCTGAAAGTGTATATTACACATCAGATTTCAAAGACTTACTACAAAAGAAAAAAAAATGTAAAATATCTCAATTTTAAAATATCAACTGCATGCTAAATAACATTTTGGTTATACTGTGTTAAATAAAATATATTAATTTCACATGTTCCTTTCATTATTTTTTTAATGTGGCATTAGGATAACATAAAACTATGTATATAGTTCACAGATCTCTATTGGGACACTGATGGTTTAGACTAAATTTTATTTTGTTGTTAAGCTCTTGCTATAAAGAAATCTGAGCACCCACTGCATACTTAGCATATGACATACAATAGTAAACAAAATAATGACCACATCTGGTCAAATCACATATAAAAATGCTATAATAAATAGTACTCATCAAGGGAAGAAACAATCAACTGAATATGTCTCTTAAACTACAAATGCCCCAATCACCAGGCTCCACTCCACCCCCTTGCAAAATTCTTGATCCAGTTAGTCCATAGTGGGGCCTGGGATGTTGTTTCGAAAAATATTTCCTAGTAACTAGTATTTGAACCTATCAACACACTGTACTTTTGCTGACCTTGGGTAGCTGAGAATAGTAATTTATAGATATACCCTCCTCCTTTTCAAAAGTTTTACTTCTGAAGAAATCTAACAGCTTAAAGTAAAGTGCCTCTACTGGTACAATAGCCAACCTATTTAAAAAAAAAAAAAAAAACTATTAAACTATTAACTTCCTATTAAAGGAAACCAAATAAAGTAAAATATATATATATATATATATATTATAACCTCTCCTATCTATAGAGTCACAGTATAATTGAATATCTCACAGCTACAAAATCATCATCAGAAATGCTGTCAATTCTTAGTCATTTAAACCAGTTATGAGCTGGTATGTTCTTACATACCATGCCTTAAATTCCAGTTTATGGGTATCTACTCACAATACTACATGGTACTTCTTTCCTACTGATCTTAATTAGCAGAATGAATACTGGGCAATTAACAGGGCTGCAAGTAAAATAATCTCCCTGGATGCAATATTAAAGAAAACATGTAAAACAATATAAATATGCAATACAATATCGTTTTTGAAACAGCTATAATACCTGCTGCTGCTAAGTCACTTCAGTCGTGTCCGACTCTGTGCGACCCCATAGACGGCAGCCCACCATGCTCCCCTGTCCCTGGGATTCTCCAGGCAAGGACACTGGAGTGGGTTGCCATTTCCTTCTCCATATAATACCTGCAGTATAACTGTATCTAGACTTACAGGAGGCAGCCATCACTAAAATTTTAAATTAATGATCTATGCTGTAATAAGTGAGCCATTTAGGAAAAAACCTAAAATTCACCCTTGATAAAGATTCACAACAAATTTTATTTACATAAATAATTAATCTATGTCAGAGCCTAAAACAGAAAATCATAAGTTTCATAAACTCAAGAAAGGATATGGGTTCAAGATAATTTTAGATAAAAATATAAAAGGTAACCAAAAGTATGACATTAATGGTGCTGAGATTTTTGGATCTGAGTTTCTGACACACTCATTACTTACTTAAAGGTTCTTTGATTTTAGCCTATATTTACATATTAATAGCCATTATTAGGGCTTCTCTGATAGATCAGTTGGTAAAGAGTACGCCTGCAATGGAGGAGACCCCAGTTCAATTGGGAAGATCCTGGGTTGGGAAGATCCACTGGAGAAGGGATAGGCTACCCACTCCAGTACTCTTGGGCTTCCCTTGTGGCTCAGCTGGTAAAGAATCCACCTACAATGTGAACCTGGGTTCGATCCTTGGGCTGGGAAGATCCCCTGGAGAAGGGAAATGCTACCTACTCCAGTACTCTCACCTGGAGAATTCCATGGACTGTATGGTTCATGGGGTTGCAAAGAGTAGGACATGACTGACAGACTTTCACTTCACTTCGGCTATTATTAATTAAATGCCACATCTTTCACAAATCATGTGTTCAATATTGCCAATTTTATGAGGACTTTAATAGAGTATAGAATATGCCATGCTACTGCTACTGCTAAGTCACTTCAGTCGTGTCCGACTCTGTGCGACCCCATAGATGGCAGCCCACCAGGCTCCCCCATCCCTGGGATTCTCCAGGCAAGAACAGTGGAGTGGGTTGCCATTTCCTTCTCCAATGCATGAAAGTGAAAAGTGAAAGTGGAGTCGCTCAGTTGTGTCCGACTCTTCACGACCCCATGGACTGAAGCCTACCAGGCTCCTCTGCCCATGGGATTTTCCAGGCAAGAGTACTGGACTGGGGTGTCATTGCCTTCTCCGAGAATATGCCATAGGAATATGTTATTTACTAATTTTTTAAGCGGTAAGTAACAGAATACCAAAATACGCCTTTTTAACAAGGATATCACAGCCAGCTTCACTTCAATCATTTTCAAATAATAGGCAATAAGCCATAAGTTTTTAAGGGGTAAGCAACAGAATACCAAAATACTCCTTTTTAACAAGGGTATCACGGCTAGCTTCACTTCAGTCATTTTCAAATAATAGGCAATAAGTCATAAGTTTTGTTCCTTAACTATGCAGATACAAAGTGTACCTTAGAGTTGCTGAATCACTTATATATATATATATTACACACACATATATATGCATAAGTGACATAAACAAGGTAACACAGTAAATACACCCACACCCACAAATATATTATTGACCAGCTTTTCTCAATTCCTATTTTGGACACTATAGCTAAATGCAAAATTTGCTCTTTTTTGCTTCCTTTTAAATTTGGGTCACTTTGCCATTATATCCATCTTAGAAGCAGGAAGATTGATATGGGCAATATATATTGTAGGCTCCAACCTGATACTACCAATAACTTGCTAAAGTAGAAATGAAATTACGACTCTATCTTCAACTGCACATTTTCGACTCTACACTTTTCAATATAACCACTAACATTCTAAGTGACCACACAGAACCGCCAAGTCCTAAAACACATTCTACATCATTATGGAACCATCCAACTAGATTCCATACAATTACACAGCTGGGTTAATTTCACTACATCCCAACATTCTGAAAACTGGTCTGTATACTTATCCGAGGTAAATTTAACACACAGTTCAAGAGCACTGACTGGGCTATACACTCAAAATAAAGATGAAAGTATAAAAAAAGCAAGTCAATCAAGTTGAAAACCCAGTTATTCAAGTCATCAGGGTAAAATTTAAGAATGACAAGTATCATGTCGGTTGGTTTGTCTTTGTTGTTTAGTAGCTAAGTTGTGTCCAGCTCTTTTGCCACCCCGTGGACTATAGCCCACCAGGCTCCTCTGTTCATGGGATTTCCCAGGCAAGAACTTTCCCGACGTGAGTTGCCATTTACTGCTTCTCTAGGGGATCTTCCCAACCCAGGGATTGAACTCAAGTCTCCTGCATTGTCAGGCAGATTCTTCACCACTGAGCCACCAAGGAAGCCCCTAATAGTAAGATGAAATAAAATAAATGCTAAAATTTCAATGTATATTCCATGCATTCTGCTATTTTATTTTCTTTCATTTAATCCTCACAAGAACTCTATAAGCAAGTTGATATTAGCCTTTTTTGAAAAGATGAAAAAACTTAAGTTTACTGAAGTTAAATAACTTGCCAATGATTCACACAGCTGGTAAGTGACAATCGTTTTTCAGATTCAAACTATTTAGTATTTTAACCTTTAAGTGCAGAGAGCAAACTTACACCACCTACCACAATGACCTATCTCAATAAGAAAATCTAACTCAACTGATTTTTTTCTTAACTTTTTTTTCTCAGTTTACACTAATATCTCTACATAGTTGGTTAGGTTCCTCTTCTGGGTACCTGACAATACCTCATGCACAAATCTATCATAAACACCATGCTGTCCTATATGAAAGTCACTCAGTTGTGTCTGACGCTTTGTGACCCCATGGGCTACAGCCATGGGCAGAAATCCTCTGCCCATCGATTTCTCCAGGGAAGGATACTGGAGTGGATAGCAGTTCCCTTCTCCAGAGGATCTTCCCAACCCAGGGATCGAACCCAGGTCTTCTACACTGCAGGTGCATTCTTTACCATCTGAGCTATCAGGAAAGCCCTACAACCATCTATTTACATTATACATTACGTCTATTATACTGCTGTAAGCTCCTTGAAGCCAGGGCTCTGCCTTATTCAGTGTCCTCAAATATCTAACAAGTGCCATGAATAAAGAAATTTCTGAAAGTGCTGTTAAATGTTCCATTATCATAATAGATTTTTTCTTCTATAACCTTCTAAATATCCATTTAAGATAAAACCTTGTTGAAAACGGGAAGAGCTGAACTTAGGTCAGTAGTCTATCTTCTCTTTCATTGATACCATATCCCTGCTAATATTCTCTGTTCCTCAAGAAAAATATTGGAAGGGAAACTAAAATAAATCTCATCACATATTAATTGATCATTGGCATCATAAGGAAATATGGACTTACAGATTTAAATAAATGAGGTTTATCAAGTCAGAAAATGTTGAAAATCTAGTCCTCTTAATCTTTGTATCTATGATCTATCAGGCTTAACACACATACATATATACACACAAACTAACCACGACAAATGAGAATTTCAATTCTTCAAATAGGACAGATAATGTACACCCTTCAAAAAAGCAAATCTGATTAATTTTTTATAGTTTTCAGAATATCATGTCTACTAGTTTGAATATGAGGGTTTTTTTATAGCCATAAAATCAGCATGACATAGAAACGACATTGTGCTAATAGAGGATACTCCAAGAGTTTAGCATAGTAAAGGCCATGCTATATGTAACCAGAATATCAAAAATAGCAGCAAAAAGAAAAAAATAGTCTGTATGTGGTAAAAATAAGTAAAGCATTCTAATTAATAAATCATCATATAGCCATCTCTTTAAAGCCTAAAAATTTCTTCTCATTTCTAACACCTTCCAAAGCACTGTAACTCAACTATACTTCAATGAAATTCTATAAATAAATAAAACTAAACTCAAACATCAGTACATGCTAAAGCTTGTAAGTAGTACTATGAATGTTAGATTAATGCACAGGTTACAAGAAGAAATTTCCGTTTCCATACTTAGTATCCATAAATCAGGACAACTGTGCCCTATTCAAAGACTTTATTCTAAAATAAAGGTTGACAGAAAAAACTTGTCATAAGGGTTCACAAATTAGGGTGTTATAACACTATAAGCCAAAAAAAGGAAGCTCTTTAAATGAGCAGTGCACAGTAATACAAAGCTAGTGTCTGTCTCTACAACTACAAGCAGAGATGACTCTTAAAAACTTCAATTTACACCTCTCTAAATCACAGTCCTTTTGCCTATACTACTTGAATTTTCAGGACTCTAAAATATCAAGCACATTATTATGGAAGATTTTTTTTTTTAATTCTTTTCTTCCTTCATGTGAATTCCAATGTGTTTCTTCAAAAAGTAAATGACACTTTACTTTCACAATAACTATGAAATTATTACCCAAATTTAATTTTCCTTGTATTACCTGTACATATTACCTTGCTTCAGTCTTCTGGCGGGCTTTCCTTAGCTAGATAAACCTTTACTGGAGGTACAATTATATTCTTAGTCTTTAACACAATCTGTATCAGAATAGTAAACTGTTAACATCCCCCTCCCATTTTCCTCCCACCCAAATGTATTCCACAATACTCCTTAATGCAAAAAGAACAGTACACAAAATTCAATCCAGAACCTTGCATTAATATAAAGAAGTAACAGCATTAAGAATTGTGTCCTGAAACCAAACATCTGGGGAGTGGGACTACAGAAACAACGTAGATTAGATAACATGCCATTTATCATACTATACTCTGTAAATCAGAAACTGTCATTACAGTGCTTTAAACGTGACAGTGATTTGGTGGTGGAAATTCTCAGCCTGTAAGGGACACTCAATCTCTTGAAAACTTTGCCTTCCTCATAACCAGCTACCCCGACACACCTACACGGTACAGGGGTATAGGATTCTCTTCTAAATCACACCATCCAAGAAAACCGCACACATCTCTTATTATAGTAAATACTGGTAAAAAGTTCCTGTTTCTTTTAAGATTTCATTAAATGCTGACATCCAAGAGCAGATTTATGTACTAGAAGAATGTCTCAGGTAAAACACGCTTTGAGCAAGCCTAAGTTTTCCTCTCCACTTTCCTCTAAGTGGGAGTCATCGAATGAATAACGTCTTGCTGTGTTCCAGTATTACCAAAAGACAGAGCTAGTCCCCAGAGCTAGACCGGTGGCCTTAGTCTCCCAAATCGCCGCCTTCCATTAAGGATCACTTAAGTCCACTTCTCTCACACGAAACGGAGATATTTATTTAACGATACTCTTAACAAGTAGTCTTCTAGGTCTCCGATGCCTAGGAAGTAAACTTACAATGAGACCACCTCCCAAATGTGACAAAACTGTAACAGAACATGTGGGAAGAACGGCAGGGAAGACGCGCGGGGCTTATTTTGACCAGAACAGCCGGGGCACGGCCAATGCAGTCAGGTATTTTACACATAAATCAAAGTCCTGAAGACAAATTGGCTCAGCTAAAATAAACGTGGACAGTGAGACAGACGCCCCACAAACTGGAAGACAGCGACAGGCTCAATGCAAAGCGATCCAGAGGCTGCCAGGGCAGAAAGGGGCCGGAGGATCGAAGAAAACTGTAGGGGATGCTGCAGGGTGGGTTCACATGGTGCCTTCTCCAGGGTGGAAGGAGAAGCGGGGTGGGAACCCAAAGGCTTCATTCCGTGGTCGGCTCTTGTGTTCCTAAAGGTATCTAGGCTCACAGCTCAAGTTTCACCCGGGAAAAAATGAAGCGGCAAACGACCATCCCATCACCTTAGCGCCAGCACAAAAGTCCGTGCTCTCGGCTTCCTCCGCGAATCAGCGAGCAAGTAACGGTCCCGAGAGCAAACACCGAGGGACCCCTGTAGCACCGAGCGCTCGGCGTCCGGACAGAGCACACCGCAGCCAAACCCCGGCCCGCAGCGTGGCGAGCCGCGCGCCCGCGGGGGAGGGGGGCGGGCAGTCGGCGCCTCGCTCGCCGGCCCCGGCCCTTCCCCGGCCTCGCCCCGGGCGCGGCGAAAAGTTTCCAGCCAAAGTCCACGGCACCCGCTCGCGCAGCCAACCGCCGAACACAACCGCCCTCCGCACGAGAAAACGGCCCGCGCCGGCCCGGCCGCGGCACAGGGACACTCGGTCGCGCCTCCCCTCAGCCCGCGCCGACAGCCGCGGTTCACCTACCACAGAGCCAGGAGAAGAACAGCAGCGGGAAAAGCAGCAGCAGCAGCGGCGGTGGCGTCGGGGGCGGCAGCAGGAGCCCGGCCCCGGGGGGAGCAGCGGAGGAAAGTTGTGCTCTGCCGCCTCCGGGACACAGTGGAGCCGGCCCCGGGGTCCGCGCCATCCCCCACCCTCCCCCCGGCCCGCTCGCTCTCCCGCCGCCCGGCTCCCCCGGCCCCGGCGCCTCCGGCTCTGGGCGGCGGCGGCGGCAGCGGCCGCGGCGGAAGGTCCGGT
>SJYT01069681.1:100429-138290 GCA_006410635.1 Cephalophus harveyi
AGGCTCTGGTTTTTCCAGTAGTCATGTACGGATGTGAGAGTTGGACTATAAAGAAAGCTGAATGCCAAAGAATTGATGCTTTTCAACTGTGGTTTTGGAGAAGACTCTTGAGAGTCCCTTGGACTCCAAGGAGATCCAACCAGTCCATCCTAAAGCAGATCATTCTTGGATATTCATTGGAAGGACTGATGTTGAAGCTGAAATTCCAATCCTTGGCCACCTGATGCAAAGAGCTGACTCATTTGAAAAGACCCTGATGCTGGGAAAGATTGAGGCCAGGAGGAAGAAAGGATGATAGAGGATGAGATTTTTAGATGGCATCACTAACTCAATGGACATAGGTTTGGGTAGACTCCAGCAGTTTGTGATGAACACGAAGTCCTGGTATGCTGCAGTTCATGGGGTCGCAGAGAATCAGACACAACTGAGCAACTGAACTGAACTGAACTGATGGGTAGAGGCAGCTTGCATGCATGCTTAGTCACTCAGTTGTGTCCAACTCTTTGTGACCCCATGGACTGTGGTGCACTAGACTCCTCTGTCCATGGGATTCTCCAAGTAAGAATACTGCAGTGGGTAGCTATCCTCTTCTCCAGGGGATCTTCCCAACCTAGGGATCGAACCTGGAACTCCTGCATTGCAGGAGGATTCTTTACTGTTTAAGCTGCCAGGGAAGCCCCAGAGGCAGAGGGATATTAGAAGAAGAGAGAAAATAAATGGGGGAAGATCATGTCGCAAAGGTTGCAATAACATAATAGATTTTTCTAATTTATTGGGCAAATTTTGTAAGTTACTTCCTATATGTATTTTTATACTGTCCCCTTAATTCTTATGGATGCGTCTAAGGTTCCTGTAATTTCCAATACCATTTGTTTTATGTTATCATTAATCAATAAATAATTATTGAATGCAAGGGAGGGAAAAGAATATACATCTGTGAATGATTCTGCTGTTGTATTTAAATTGAACTGAACTAAGAAAATCTTATATCTGTGTAGATTTAGCAAAATCAAGAGCCACTTTTTCCCCATGGGTGTTTCAACAGATCCTGCCCTAATTAATCACGTGAAGTTTTATTTCTATCTTGTACCCTTTAAACAGAGTCCATCTAAAACTGAGTTTCACTGACAAATTTATGATGAACCTCTCTATCCAAAGCTTTATTTCCTTTCTTGTCTCACTCTCCTTCTCCTCAGAACTGGGGAGTATCTGATGAAAGGGGCATTGAAATCAAGCAAGACGCTGTAGGCCTTCCAAGGCATAAAAGCCCCATTTGGTCCCCAGGTTCTTGTCTGCAGAAAAAGGTTTAGTCTCCTAGGCTTCCACCAAGTCCCCAAAAGGAGACTCAAGCAATTACTAATTTGGGAAGTAAGGAAATGTAGAAACAAAGGGAAAAATCAAGCAAAAGTAATAATAGTTCAGTGATAAATCAGAGTCCCAGTTCCTCTTCCTTGTAGAATATACAGAGCAATCTAAGATGTATCTTTGAATTGTTCTTCAGAAGCTAAGACTGACCCACTCCCCACCCAGGTACAGGATATTGACTATATGCTGACCACAAGCACTAGACTCCAGATTGGCTGGAATCAGAAGGTTGATGATTAAAATTCTCCAAACATCACCCTGCTACCTTACCACCTACCAATCAGAAGAAAGTCCATGAGCTTCCTTCCCTCATCAGAGAGTTCTGATATTTTGAGTGTAAGCTGCCCATTCTTCTGACTTGATGCCTTACAGTAAAGTCTATACTTCCCTTCACCACAACCTGGTGTCAGTGGATTGGCTTTGCTGCATGGTGGGCAAAATGGTCAGAGATGCAAAGTTATTGACTTTATAAATAGAGGAAAGAGACAATAAGCCAAAGCATTTGGCAGTGTTTGGAAGACAGAAAGGCAGAGACATAAATTCTCCCCTAGAGTCTCTAGACAGGAATCCCCATGCCTTGATTTTAGTTGGACCTGTGTTAGACTGTTGATCTAGAGAACTGAGAGAGAACGAATCTGTATTGTAAATCATTGAGCCTGTGTTAATTTGTTATAGCAACAATAGAAAACTAATTGTGACATAATAAGAAATAAACATTTGATCTTCCTCTCTCCAGTTCCTGGCACAGAACTCCTATAACCCTTGGAATTTCCTGAGTGACATGGGTGAAAGGAGTGTCTTTTGTTATTTGTGATAAACCCCTTTCAACCATTTGTGTGCTTATGCTAATGAGGTGACTGCAGCATTTGGGCTGGTTGCCAAAGAAACCAACCTAGTGATCAGAGGGTTGGAATTTTCAGGCCCACCTCCCTCTCAGCCTCCAGGATGGGGAGAGAAGCTGGAGACTGACTTAATTATCAATGGCCAATGATTTAATTAATTGTGTTAACTTAATGAAACTTCTTTTATTTTTTTAATATAAATTCATTTATTTTAATTAGAGGCTAATTACTTTACAATATTTTATTGGTTTTGCCATACATTGACATGAATCCACCACGGGTGTACAGGTGTTCCCCATCCTGAACCCCCCTCCCACCTCCCTCCTCGTACCATCCCTCTGGGTCATCCCAGTGCACCAGCCCTGAGCATCCTGTATCATGAGTCAAACCTGGACTGGAGATTCGTTTCACATATGATAATATACATGTTTCAATGCCATTCTCCCAATTCGTCCCACCCTTGCCCTCTCCCACAGAGTCCAAAAGACTGTTCTATACATCTGTGTCTCTTTTGTGTCTCGCATACAGGGTTATTGTTACCATCTTTCTAAATTCCATATATATGCATTAATATACTGTACTGGTGTTTTTCTTTCTGGCTTACTTCACTCTGTATAATTGACTCCAGTTTCATCCACCTCATTAGAACTGATCCAAATGTATTTTTTTAATGGCTGAGTAATACTCCATTGTGTATATGTACCACAGTTTTCTTATCCATTCGTTTGCTGATGGACATCTAGGTTGCTTCCATGTCCTGGCTATTATAAACAGTGCTGTGATGAACATTGGGGTACATGTGGCTCTTTCAGTTCTGGTTTCCTTGGTGTGTGTGCCCAGCAGTGGAATTGCTAGGTCATAAGGCAGTTCTATTTGCAGTTTTTTAAGGAATCTCCACACTGTTCTCCATAGTGGCTGTACTAGTTTGCATTCCCACCAACAGTGTAAGAGGGTTCCCATTTCTCCACACCCTCTCCAGCGTTTATTGCTTGTAGACTTTTGGATCGCAGCCATTCTGACTAGCATGAAATGGTATCTCATTGTGGTTTTGATTTGCATTTCTCTGATAATGAGTGATGCTGAGCATCTTTTCATGTGTTTGTTAGCCATCTGCATGTCTTCTTTGGAGAAATATCTATTTAGTTCTTTGGCCCATTTTTTGATTGGGTTGTTTATTTTTCTGGAATTGCGCTCAGGAGTTGCTTGTATATGTTTGAGATTAATTCTTTGTCAGTTGCTTCAATTGCTATTATTTCCCCCCATTCTGAAGACTGTTTTTTCACCTTGCTTATAGTTTCTTTTGTTGGGCAGAAGCTTTTAATTTTAATTAGGTCCCATTTGTTTATTTTTGCTTTTATTTCCAATATTCTGGGAGGTGGGTCATAGAGGATCCTGCTGTGGTTTATGTTAGTGTTTTGCCTATGTTCTCCTCTAGGAGTTTTATAGTTTCTGGTCTTACGTTTAGATCTTTAATCCATTTTGAGTTTATTTTTGTGTATGGCATTAGAAAGTGTTCTAGTTTCATTCTTTTACAAGTGGTTGACCAGTTTTCCCAGCACCACTTGTTAAAGAGATTGTCTTTTCTCCATTGTATATTCTTGCCTCCTTTGTCAAAGATAAGGTGTTCATAGGTGTGTGGATTTATCTCTGGGCTTTCTGTTTTGTTCCATTGACCTATATTTCTGTCTTTGTGCCAGTACCATACTGTCTTGATGACTGTGGCTTTGTAGTAGAGCTTGAAGTCAGGCAGGTTGATTCCTCCAGTTCCATTCTTCTTTCTCAAGATTGCTTTAGCTATTCAAGGTTTTTTGTATTTCCATACAAATTGTGAAATTATTTGTTCTAGCTCTGTGAAAAATACCATTGGTAGCTTGATAGGGATTGCATTGAATCTATAGATTGCTTTGGGTAGTATATTCATTTTTACTATATTGATTATCTGTAAATCGATCAATATAATACACCAGACTAACAAATTGAAAAATAAAAACCATATGATTATCTCAATAAATGCAGAAAAAGCCTTTTGACAAAATTCAACATCCATTTATGATAAAAACCCTCCAGAAAGTAGGAATAGAAGGAACATACCTCAACATAATGAAAGCTATATATGACAAACCCACAGCAAGCGTTATTCTCAATGGTGAAAAATTGAAAGCATTTCCCTTAATGTCAGGAACAAGACAAGGGTGCCCACTCTCACCACTACTATTCAACATACTTTTGGAAGTTTTGGCCACAGCAATCAGAGCAGAAAAAGAAATAAAAGGAATCCAAATTGGAAAAGAAGAAGTAAAACTCTCACTGTTTGCAGATGACATGATCCTTTACACAGAAAACCCCAAAGACTCCACCAGAAAATTACTAGAGCTAATCAATGAATATAGTAAAGTTGAAAGATATAAAATCAACACACAGAAATCCCTTGCATTCCTATACACTAATAATGAGAAAATAGGAAGAGAAATTAAGGAAACAGTTCCATTCACCATTGCAATGAAAAGAATAAAATACTTAGGAATATATCTACCTAAAGAAACAAAAGACCTATATATAGAAAACTATAAAACACTGGTGAAAGAAATCAAAGAGGAAACTAATAAGTGGAGAAATATACCGTAAAACTTCTTCTAAAAATTCTAAACCCTGAGAGCTTCTGGGTTGGTGAACATGTGAAAGTGCTGAGAGTGTCCTGAATCCTTCCCACAGATTTTGCCCTATGCAACTTTTCCATTTGGCTATACCTGAGCTGTATCCTTAATAATAAATGAGTAAATGCAATTGTTTCCCCCGTGTTAGGGAAATTAAAATGGAGGTAGTCTTGTTCAGGCTTCAGAAGTGGAAGAGCAGGCCTCTGACTGGATTCTGACCCTGCTTGGACCCTAACTGAACTACATGCCAGCCTGCAAACACACCAGTTATTACCAGCAAGTCAACCAGCACTTTAATTAAGAAAAAGAGTGGGTCTTGAAATTTCTTAAGCTTCTGGGGGCCTGGCCAGCCCCTGGGGGTCTAAAAAGTCTTTTATCTCACAAGGTGAAACAAACAGCATTGTAAAAGTTAAAGGAAAACCAGAGCTGAATTTTTGGTGTGCAAACATATGATGATTTCAGTTTTCAGTCTGGGATTATAAGCAGGAGCCCTCAAAGCTACAATTTGAAGTCCTGCCTGTGGGGTGGATACACTGCCCAAGACCCTTTTCCCAACTGGAACTCCATACTGCTGTTACTAGGGACTTCCCAGCACTGTTCAAATTTGGATGGAAATTCTCAATTTACAGCTGATAGGGTCAGAAGTACAGCAGACAACCTTGGACTTGTGATGGACATCTGAAATGAGGGTAGTCTTTTGGGACTGGGTCCTTAATCTTTAGGACTTTTTGATTTCTGGTATCATAATTGAATTGTAAGACAATTGGTCTGGAGAACTGGAGAACTGTTTCATCTGGGAACACACCCCCCAACACACACACTTGGTGTCAGAAATTGGTGTGAGTAGAGCTGTGAAGAAACAGAGTTTTTGTTTTTTAAGTTCTTTTACTAATACAACTCCCTATCACCTTACTTTAATTTTTTGGACTAATATTCAAAGACCTTAATGTAAAATTTAGCATTACCTCTAACCACTTTACTTGGCTTTCCCTAATACCACCATAGGCCCACTCCATTCCTGACCAATCTGTGTATTTTCTTCATGAGACTTTAGGACCCCTATTCCACCATGAACTTACATCTCCATATTCTTATTTTTAATACTTCCATCTTCTTGAACTAAATAAAACAAGAATTTTTCTCTAAAACTTAATATTCTTTGTATCCTCTTCTATAGAAAGTTCTTTTTTCCTACTACTTCAACCCATGCTGCCTGGAACAAGGATGGGTATATCTACTTCTAGATCATTGCTCTGTAGACATCATTTAACAACCAGTTTTGTTTTGAATTTCTTACATGTTTTTAATTCTACTATTTGAGGTTCTTTGTAATATCAGTACTTTCCAACCTCCTGTGGAAATTTCCTCTCAGTGGGAATTTCTTATTGAAGAGCTTTTTCTAAACTAGCCTTGTGTTTTCCAACCAGTTAAACATCATTATTGAATTTACTCTTCATCTTACAATTTTTGTTTTCTAATACTTATCTCCAAACCCATTACTGTATTTCTGACTTTTCTGCCTTCCAGTTCAGACTGGACTCCATGGTAAACTTCTCAATAATGCACTCACCAGCATTTGTTTGCTTTGCTAATCCTCACTAACAACACTCAGCATTCCTGCCATAGTGTTACCAAAGTTTTGCTTGCCACTCAAAAGCCAATACTCAAGAGGGAAGTGTTGGTTGGAAAAAGGAAGGCTACTTTATCGAGGAGCCCAGCAACCTGGGAAGAAGGCAGACTTGTGTCTAAAAATTAACTCTGAAGATTCTGCTCAACCATAAAACTTTCTAAATGGAGAATCATTTGGATAGGAGGTCTGAATGTCTGTAATTGTCCATAGTGTGAAGACTTTCTTCTGATTGGTTAGTACCTCCAATTTTGATTGGAGGTAACAGGACGCTGTTTCAGGAATCTTGCGCTCTGGCTGAAGTTACCATCCTCTACCTGGGTGGGGGCCTTAGTTCCTGCTTGTTGCTGTTGTGAAAGTCGCTCAGTCATGTCCGACTCTTTGCAACCCCATGGACTATACAGTCCATGGAATTCTGCAGGCCAGAATACTGGAGTAGATAGCCTTTCCCTTCTCCAGGGGATCTTCCTAACCCAGGGATTGAACCCAGATATTCCACACTGCAGGTGGATTCTTTACCAGCTGAATCACAAGGGAAGCCCTGCAGAAGAACTCACAGATAAATGCATGTATCCCTTGAGGAGGAAACAGGACCCTGTCTCATTGCTGCACTGTTGTTTTCTTGACTGCTCTTCTTGTGTTTCTGTATTCCTTCCCTTCCCCAATAAGCAACTGTTCGAATCTGTTCTTTGGAACTTAGGGAAAGTCAAAGAGTCTGAATGAAGTCTATTTCCTACAAACAAGAAACAGGAGAAAGGGAAAGGATTTGTACCCTGAGGGTCCCACAGAGACCTGCTTCATTTGAACAGATCCAGAGTTATTTGATAAAATCTCAATAGGGCACAGCTACAATTCCTAAAAATTTATGGTATCAAACTTTTCCATGGATTCTCAGAGCTATTCAATAGTTCTTATAATCATCCTTATTAAATCCTTTACAAGGATTTAATCACTGGACCTAGTGGTCCAGTGATTAAAATTCTGTGCATGGGTCCGATTGCTGGTTGGAGAACCAAGATCCTGTGTGCTATGCAGCATGGCGAAAATGATGATAATAATAATAAAAGCGATAAAATAGAACTTCAGTTCAGTTCAGTCGCTCAGCCGTCTCCGACTCTTTGTGACCCCATGGACTGCAGCGTGCCAGGCCTCCCTGTCTATCACCAACTCCCGGAGTTTACCCAAACTCTTGTCCATTGAGTCAGTGATGCCATCCATGCATCTCATCCTCTGTTGTTCCCTTCTCCTCCTGCCCTCAATCTTTCCCAGAATCAGGGTCTTTTCAAATGAGTCAGCTCTTCGCATGAGGTGGCCAAAAGACTGGAGTTTCAGCTTCAACATCAGTCCTTCCAATGAACACTCAGTACTGATCTCCTTTAGGACGGACTGTTTGAATCTCCTTGCTGTCCAAGGGACTCTCAAGAGTCTTCTCCAACACAACAGTTCAAAAGCATCAATTCTTTGGCGCTCAGCTTTCTTTATAGTCCAACTCTCACATCCTTACATGACTACTGGAAAAACCATAGCCTTGACTAGATGGAACTTTGTTGGCAAAGTAATGTCTCTGCTTTTCAACATGCTGTCTAGGTTGGTCATAACTTTCCTTCCAAGGAGTAAGCGTCTTTCAATTTCATGGCAGCAATCACCATCTGCAGTGATTTTGGAGCCTCCCCGCAAAAAAAGTCTGTCACTGTTTCCACTGTTTCCCCATCTATTTGCCATGAAGTGATGGGATCTGATGCCATGATCTTCGTTTTCTGAATGTTGAGCTTTAAGCCAACTTTTTCGCTCTCCTCTTTCACTTTCATCAAGAGGCTCTTTAGTTCTTCATTTTCTGCCATAAGGGAGGTGTCATCTGCATATTTGAGGTTATTGATATTTCTCCTGGCAATCTTGATTCCAGCTTGTGCTTCATCCAGCCCAGCATTTCTCATGATGTAATGTGCATATAAGTTAAATAAGCAGGGTAACAGTATACAGCCTTGACGTACTCCTTTTCCTATATGGAACCAGTCTGTTGTTTCATGTCCTTAAAATAATTAAATAAAATAAATTTTTTAAAAAGTCTTTACAGTGACTGCTCTTTTTTCCTTTATCCTCAGGCCTCCATCCCTTTCCTTAGCCTATGCATTGTCATTGGATAACATTTCTTCCTATTTCCCTGAAGAAAACTGAAGCTCTCCTAAATGAATCCCATCAATCGCCTTCTAATTTAAACTTATTGTGACTCTTTTCTCTCCTTCAGCAGTAATTTAAAAGTTCATTGATAGTAACATCATCTCCACTCTCCCACACCAATGGAACTTATGGATTTTTATTCTCTAAGCAGCTGAAGATGGAAGAGCATAGATATGACTCACCTCTTAGATCAAAAACTTTGAGTATTAGAATTCTTAAAATCCAATTTCAGAAGCAGGAATCCAGCTTTAAAGATAACCCACCACTGATGATGCTGCTGCCCTCTTGTACAGGACAGTCTTTCTGTTATGGGAATAAAACACCAAACAAAGAAGTTGACCTAATGAATGGAACTACATTAGAAAGATACAAGCTAGTTTGTCAAGAAAAATCAGTTCTGTCTCTTTCATGATCAAATATTTAATGCTAAGCTGTTGCCATTCACTGTTTGAAAATACAATTTTGGTATAAAATGTATGTGAATATTTGGGTAAATAAATGTTTTGTTGTTTTCATATATGATTCAGTAACTAAGTGAAGTGAAGTGAAGTCGCTTAGTCGTGTCCAACTCTTTGTGACCCGTGGACTGTAGCCCACCAAGCTCCTCTGTCCATGGGATTCTCCAGGCAAGAATACTGGAGTGGGTTGCCATTTCCTTCTCCAGGGGATCTTCCCAACCCAGGGATCAAACCCAGGTCTCCCACATTGCAGGCAGACACTTTAACCTCTGCACCACCAGGGAAGATTCAGTAACTAGATGGCTAAAACCTCAGGATTGAAGGGGTTATAATTTTTTTCCATATCTCCCTCTGCTCTACAATTTTCTTTGTCTTTTTTACTCTGCCTTTTGTACATTGCATAAAAATTCCATCTATTTAATTCTTTAATTGATGTTTTACTATCTAATTCGATAACTAACTCCATGGTTACTTAAATTATTGTGAAATATAGATGGGGGAGCCTGGTGGGCTGCCATCTATGGGGTCACACAGATCAGACACGACTGAAGTGACTTAGCAGTATACTACATTATTGAAAAACATCTAGGCGTTTCTACTTCTCCTACAACTCACTGAGAAAAATTAAAAGTCATTTTGAAACTGGAGGGAAGGGGACAGGGCACAACCTTTAAAAGAATGACATAGCCCATGACATAAACTCATTAGAACCAAACAGATCCAAGATGAGTGTGTAATGAGGCTCAAGGTCTATTGGAAGTTGAATCTTCAGCCCTCTTAGGCCTAGTCAGGTCTAACCAATTTATGCCTTGTAACCAAGGGCTATGTCATTCTTTTAAAGGTTGTACCCTGCCTTCTTCCCTCCTGTTTCAATAGGAAGACTGAGAAAGAGATGTGAGTCAGAGGACACCCTAAGGATGGGTAATTCAGCTGCCTGGAAATGCCACTCCAGTAGGGATAAGCACCATTTTACTGTTTAACATGATCTGTCAGAGACAGAACAACTTAAAGGACTTGCTTACACAGAAGCAACACAATTCTATTTGATTATCTTAAGTTTTCAGATTTTGTGAGATTCTGACTGGTTTAAGCTCCATCTATAAAAACTGTAAACAAGTTGTCAACTTAGTGTAAACTAGTTTTTACTTGCTTATTACTCATGTTAAATCCAGTATAGTATGAATCTCTTTGGAGAGATTTTTGAAAGGAACTTTGAAAAGAGTAGTATACTAAACTTAATCTTTATTCTACTACCATTTAAGCCAAAATTAGAAGTAGAACTATAACTTGACTCATGCTGATTTATAACTATTGCAATGTTAAGAGCAGAAAGACTGTGTGTATTAGCTATTTTTGACATATTAACCTGTTAAAAAATTGAAGCACATAAAAGTAATAACACATTAAGTTTTTCAGCCCAAATATTATACTCTTAAAGCTTCTGCTCAGTAAAATTGCTTTTTAAAAATCCAAGTTTTCAAGATTGAAAATAAATGTAATTTCTCTGGAATTTAATCTTCAGACAGAGCTAAGACCCATCTATCATTTAAAAGTCTTAAAGGTATATGTAAAAACACATAATAGTTTTTGTTATGATAATATGGTCTCCTATTGAAAATGAAGGTAACATTTATTCTTTGCAAGTGTGCTGTTGCAAATCTACTTAGAAAGTGCTTTTAAAATCCCTTACTTTCATTCTATGAAATTGTTCCTTTTCAATGACCAAGCGTTACCTCCCCATAGTGATATTTAAATAGTAACAATAGAAAGACTTTCTCTTCAGAGTTGTCATTAGAAAAGGTATTTTCCTTATGCTGGGCTCAGAGTAAGACCTGAATTGATAGGCTTTTTAAAATTAAGTCTTAGTCCTCTTAAAATATTGTGATAGGCCAATAGTTATGTGGGAAACCTTTGGTGGTATTTTGGGGGCTCTAAGACCTAGGTTCTTTCAGTCTTTCTGCCATGGTCTCCACAGATTTCTGGCTCTTTACCCTTATAACCTCAATGCTCCTCCTGGTCACAAAAAGGATGCAACAGTTCTAGGCATTATAGTCAAATTAAAGGCAAGAGGAAGGGAGAATTGGAAGTGAACATCTTTTTTTCAACAGTATACTGAAACTATTCCCAAAAGTTTTCCAAGAGATCTTTCTCATGTTTCTTTGGCTAAATAGAGAAGGAAATGGCAACCCACTCCAGTGTTCTTGCCTGGAGAATCCCAGGGATGGGGGAGCCTGGTGGGCTGCCGTCTGTGGGGTCGCACAGAGTCGGACACGACTGAAGCGACTTAGCAGTAGTAGCAGCAGTAGCAGGTTATATATCTACTCCTGGGATGGACCTTTCTAGCCTTCTGCAAGAATCATTTTTAGAAATGATTGTGCATGCGTGTTCATGCACTTCATTGTGCATGCGTGTTCATTCACCAGACTGTAGCTGGCCAGACTTCTCTATCCATGGGGATTCTCCAGGCAAGAATACAGGAGTGGGTTGCCATGCTCTCCTCCTGGGTATCTTCACGACCCAAGGATCAAACTCTCATCACTTATGTCTCCTGCATTGGCAGGAGCATTCTTTACTACTAGCACCACCTGAGAAATGATAGTAGGGTTGGTCAACCACTGCTATTGGGATTTTAGAAAGCCATTTTTGTGTAATTAGAAATTGTCTGTATTCCACTTGAATACTCTGTAATGAAACATAATTCAAGGATGCTTAAATTGCCCGAAGTGGAATTACTTTAGGATAACAGAGACAAAATAAGTAAAAGTGTCCTATTTTCCATATCACTATTATTATTATTACTATTACTATAATTATTATCATCTTGCTTGAGGAGAGAAACTTGCTTTTTTTAAAATATTGAAATTATTGGGACACACACACACTTCCTTTCAGAATTTTAGGTTTTTAAGGAGCAAATCATGGACACATATACATTACCATATGTAAAATAGATAGTGAGAATTTGCTCTGTAAAACAGGGAGCTCAACCCAGTGCTCTGTGACAACCTAGAGGGATGGGATGGGTTGGGAGATGGGGAAGGGGGCGTTCAGGAGGGAGGGGACATATGTATACCTGTGGCTGATTCGTGTTGATGTGTAGCAAAGCCCAACACAATACTGTAGAGCAACTGTCATCCAATAATTGATTTTATTCTATACTTCTCAATATTGTACAATTATAATCTTTGATAATTAAAAAATTAAATAAATTGTGTTTTTGGAGGGCAACAATAAAAAAAAAAAAAAAGGAGCAAATCAGGCTTATGAAGAACCTTTTCCCCTAATATTGTTCTGGGAGGAAATGTTCACAGCATGCTTGCAAGTTCTCACTTTACTCAGAGACCTCTGTACCCTCCTTTTTTTTTTTTTTTTTCATCCTTCTTTATGGCAGAAATGAATCTATGAGTTTCAGGTGTTGGTCTCACCTGAGCCAAGTTTGCTTCTCCAGGCGCTAGTCACAAGTGCCACAGAACCATGTTGAAAGTGAAGATTTATCTGCCCTTTTGCTTTTGAATGTGAGATCCTTTAATGGGTCTCTGAAGAAATGTAGGATGAAATGAGGCTGTGACCTCTTGCTCTCCATGAAGTGACACAGCAGAAAGTATGATTGTCCAGGTGCCATTTTACTATATGAAGTCTGTCTGTCACTTCTCTTGGGACAGCCTTAGAGACTGATTTA
This sequence comes from Cephalophus harveyi, assembly GCA_006410635.1. Taxonomy (NCBI): domain Eukaryota; kingdom Metazoa; phylum Chordata; class Mammalia; order Artiodactyla; family Bovidae; genus Cephalophus; species Cephalophus harveyi. The sequence goes on from SJYT01069681.1 coordinate 113,233, forward strand.
CAAGGCTTAGCAATGTGATTCAATACCAAGTCCACAGGCTTTCATGTCAGAAATTCAAGTTCTGAAGCTTATTTTCCCCACTTACTAATTCATTATAAACATATCACCTAAGTTTTTTTTTTTTTTTTTTTTTCCTTTAAAATGGGTATAGTGATAATACTTTCTTCAAAGATCTGTTTTGAGAATCAGGTGGGATGTTATTAAGCATTTTATAAATGAGAAAGCAAGTTATAAATGTGTTATCTTATTAATTCAGTACTTTTGAAGGTGGGTCCAATCTGGGCCTACTTTGAGGCAGACTGTATTTCATGGATTCAAGAGTTTAACCAAGATAGTGTCTAGAAAAATTCCTCCTTCATGTTTGTATGTTCTTTCCTTTGCAATTGCTTGCAAAGGTATAATCAAAGAAGAGTTCAGGTCTGTTTATAATATTAAACAGATTTCCTCTCTCATTCAGATTGAGGTTTGAAATTCCTTCCTTATACATCTAAGTGTATCTGGTTCACTGCTTTTGCCATTACTGCTTTATTTAGTAAGCCCCGCTGACGTTAAAAAAAGAACTATTTTTATCTGGGATCTTCTCTGATAGTACTAGAAAAGTGCAAGTCTGCTGGATGAAACTGATTTCAATTTTAAAAAAAACAGACAAACTAGACCTTTACTGACAAACAAATGTTCGAATTTTCCATTACATTTATTTCACAAATATGTAAATATTTTTATATCATAAGATATAATTAATTTATTTAGAATCATCATCAAATATTTTTCATATTTCATATTATATTACTGTTCATATGATGTTCATATATGTTATTCCTTCAGAGAAGACTTTGCTGACCTCCCATTCTATATTAGTTATCCCTGGTTATTTCTCTACATGGTATATATTTATTTGATTTAAGGTCACAAAAGTATAAGCTTCATTATAACCTAGTCTATTCGGCTGACTACTACATACATACCCAGCCCTTAGCTAATGAATAGATTCATTCAAAGAATATTTGTTAAATGAACAAATGGATAAAATCAAAGAATAGATAGTGCTTGTAATGAATATATTCCATATTTTTTTTCATATATTTCTTCTGTACATTGGGAAGTAGAAAAATGGTAGAAAGAGAAGAGGAAAAGAGCAGTTTAAAAAGCAAAGTTTCAGATCCCAAATCTAAAAATCTGGTCTAGAGGAAGTGGTGTCAAGCAGTTCTTGAAAATTCGACATCATTGGCAAGGTTAGAGACATCTTTTTGTTTATCTATGCAAACAGTCCAAGTTTAGAAGGAGAAGACACATAATGCAAAAACAGTAAGAGGCATCTGGGAAAGAGGTGGAAGAGCGAGTATTCACTGATTCTCCTTTCCCTGCTCTTCCATGGAAAATAGGCTAGCTCACTCTCATCCTCTTTATTCACCTCTCTTCGTCTGTCCTAGTGAGAGCAGGGGCACCTTCTACCTCATACAAAGTGGTCCCCAAAAAAGGCAGTGATGCCAACTATGAAATTGACTGATTGATGCTTTTGAGGTTCCCAAGTTGCCTGTTTGGCTGGGTGTTGTTATTACCTTGAAATATAAAAAATAAGAGTGGTTTATAAATATTCAAGGATTGTACCTCTAATTTTATTTTGTCTATAGGATACTGGATTTCTTGTTACACTATACAAAAATAATAATAGTTGATGTGTAAGGCATGTCTTTGTTCTTAAGAATTCCTGCTGCATGTAGTCATTGACTCAGGGAATAGAGAGGAAAGCACGTGTACCCAAAAGGTCTTCTCATAAGGCAGGACAGCCCACAGTGATCTGCTGTGTCACTAATCTTCACAATTCAAAGAGGTACCCATAGAAGTTAGAGCCAGAAGTTAGAAGCCAGGAATTTCCTGTTAGCCACAGGATAGCAATTCAGCTCCTGGCAGTTTGTTTCTCTCAAAATTGGAGAGTATATTGAAAAGTCTTTCTCATATGATGGGGAAGATAAGCCATGGAGTTTTTTGAGGAAATGTGAAAGAAAGACTGATTTACCGATCTTTCTAAAGCTTCTCCAGGATCTTTCTCCTACGCTGAAAGGAAAATGAGATCTTATCATCCTCATCAAGAGAAGTAAGACAGCCATGATGAAGCTATTTAATTTGTACAAAAGGAATTATCTAAAAACTATACACACGCAAAGTAGGAATGATGGCTATTTACAGCATGAATGCTCTGGAAACAAGTAGAGTTTTAAGACTGAGTATTTGTGCCAGTGTATGCATTTTGTTAACTAAAATCCTTACTCCTAAGGAAGTAATTGGGTGTAAGGTGAGAGGTGGTAGGCTAGTCTACCCATAAAAGATGAGACTTCAGGAGAGCCTCCCAATGTCTGCAGAGACATACAGTGTGACCCTAGAAGTCGTTTCTGGGGACCAGCTATAGTCTAATTTTCATATGCATGCTGGATCAAATATATTCTATTTCCTGGTTTCCTTTATAGTTAAAGGACAGGAGTGGGGGGGCATCGAAGCTAAATACTACTACCTCTTCCCCACACCCCCTCCCACACATGGAAGCACAGTTCTCTGGATGACAGAATCTTAGAGCTGGAAGGGCCTGCAGAAATCATCCCATTTTAACATACTTGCTTTTTTGTTGACATGGGCCAAGGATACACAGAACTGAATCAGTTGACCTAAGTTAACGTGCTGTGAGAGGAAGGCTGCTGTACAGGACAGGAGAAATGGATTAAGTCCAGGGCCTATCCCTAGAGAGCTTGGGCAACTCCTTTTTTTTTAAGCAAAACTGTTTTTTTTTTTTTCACACCTTGGTGTTGCTCTCCTGCCACCCTGCAAAGACACGCCACTAGTCTTTTTATTAAAATAAAGTTCCATCCACAGCCAGTGGCCTGAGTTCAAGATCTGACCGAGTCTGCCGGAGGATGGGCATGATGCTTGAGGCACCCTATAGAGGTTTTCTGAGGCTGCTTCCTGCCCAGTGACCTGTCCTCTGGCTCTGAGAAGGGACACTTGGCTCCCCAGACACCTCCAGTGGCACAGCTGTGATTTCAGGGCAGTGGGTGTGCCCCCAGAGGGCGAGGCAAGGGAGCCTTAGCCATGAAGCACAATGCCCGGGCAGTTCCACAGCCACAGGCTCAGTGCCTCACCCCAAGCCACCTCCCACCCCTGCTCTCATCTCTGCAACGCTCTGGGTGCAGGATGGAGAAAGGTGAGGCATGGGTGGCTGCTCTCTACTGACCACATAGGCACCAGAGGCTGGTCACCCCGATGCCCCAACTCGGCCACAGAACGTTACCTGACCTGGAGCCACACAGCCATCCGGAAGTCCTAACAAGCATGGCCTGACTGACGGGCACACCAGTTCCCTAGTCCCAGGAAAGCGGCTCCTTCCCAAACTCGACCATGGCTCCTGCTGAGGAGGTGGTCAAGCAGCTGGCTTCAGCAGGCCCTTGGGGCCCAGGAGGTGAGTGTGAGTGTGGTCTAGGCTTTGAGGCCTGAGCTTCATCTGAATGGCAATGATGATCAATATTTGATGCTGCAGGCCTGCGGGATTCATGCCTAGGGGAGCGTCAAGTGAGTCTCAGTGGGACAGGCTCCCTGGACAGGACCTTCAGAAACCTGTCTCTGCCTCCTGATTTTCTGGAATCAAGCTCTAGATCCCACTGCTAATCAGTGCATGCAACACTGAGAGATTAATCTTCCTGAAATACTACTTTTATCATCGCATGCTTGTGCTCAAAATAATGAATAGTTTTCTATTACCGCCCTACTAAGCATCAAATGTTAATTCATTTGCTACTCCTAGGGCAGAAGTTGCAAACTTCAATACCTACACAGAATATATGTCTTACTGAAAAGAAAGTTGCTAAAACATGGCTTCCTCAGACCACTGCCATGTGGGAAGGTAGACTCGATGAGGCCAGACAGAGCTTTCGATATCTCAAGAGAAAGGTAGTTTAGATTCTAAATGTGGGTAAATAAATAATTTTTTTCTTTGTGACTTTGTTTTGTTAATTATGTCAAAACTATATTTCAAAGTCAAAACAATAAGTTATATTCACAGAAGTCTTGCTCTCGTTTCTGTCTCTATCACCTTGTTTTATCCCTCCCCTTTTAAATAACTGCTTTAGCTAGTTTTTGGTTTATCTTTCCATCATTTCTTTTTGAAAATATAAACAATATACATATGTACTCATATTTCTTTCAATTTCTTACACAAACAGTAGCATACAATAAATACCAGTCTGCCCTTGTTTTTTCACTTAACACAGTTTGGATCCATATCATAATATAGGTATTTTCCTCAGTTCTTTATCTAACAGCTAGGATAACATTGGTATATACTATGGTTTTTCCAGGACTGACAAACTATAGTCTGAGAGCCAAATCTACCCTGCCATCTGTTTTTATATGGACTTCAAGCCTAAAAGAATGACTTTTATGTTTTTAAGTGGCTGAGAACAAAAGAAGAATATTTTGTAGCACAAAAGTTATACAAAGTCAAATTTCAGTGTTTACAAATAAAGTTTTATTGAAACACAGAGACGCTCATTTATTGTCTATAGCTGCTTTTGTACTATGATGGCAGAGTTGAGTATTGCCACAGAGACTATATGCCCATGAAGCCCAAATTATTAACTATTTGGTCTTTTATAGAAAATATTTGGGCTTCCCTGGTGGCTCAGTGGTAAAGAATCCACCTGCCAATGTAAGAGACACAGGTTCCATCCCTGATTTGGGAAGATCCTGCAGAGCACCTAAGCCTGAGTACCCTAACTATAGAGTTAGACAAGGCTGTGGTCCTAGTGTGATTAGATTGACTAGTTTTCTGTGATTATGGTTTCATTGTGTCTGCCCTCTGATGCCCTCTTGCAACACCTACAATCTTACTTGGGTTTCTCTTACCTTGGATGTGGGGTACCTCTTCACGGCTGCTCCAGCAAAGCTCAGCTGCTGCTCCTTACCCTGGAGAGGGGTATCTCCTCACCGCTGCCCCTCCTGACCTTGAGCTCCTCTAGGCCCTCCTGCGCTCACTCAGCCACCGTTCCTTGGACGTGGGGTAGCCCCTCCCAGCCGCCGCCCCTACCATGGGCGTGGGGTAGCTCCGCTCGGCTGCTCCTGCGCTGTCGCAGCCTGGCACTCTCGGCCGCCGCCCCGACCAGGAAATTTGGAAAACATAGCAATGGCCACAGGACTGGAAAAGGTCAATTTTCATTCCAATCCCAAAGAAAGGCAATGCCAAAGAATGCTCAAACTACTGCACAATTGCCCTCATCTCACACACTAGTAAAGTAATGCTCAAAATTCTCCAAGCCAGGCTTCACAGTATGTGAACAGAAAACTTCAAGATATGAAAGCTGGATTGAGAAAAGACAGAGGAACCAGAGATCTAATTGCCAACATTTGTTGCATCACTGAAAAAGCAAGAGAGTTCCACAAAAACATCTATTTCTACTTTATTGACTATGCCAAAGCCTTTGACTGTGTGGATCACAACAAACAGTGGAAAATTCTGAAAGAGACGGGAATAGCAGACCACCTGACCTGCCTCTTGAGAAATCTGTATGCAGGTCAAGAAGCAACAGTTAGAACTGGACATGGAACAGCAGACTGGTTCCAAATCGGGAAAGGAGTACATCAAGACTGTATATTGTCACCCTGCTTATTTAACTTATATGCAGAGTACATCATGAGAAACACTGGGCTGGAAGAAGCACAAGTTGGAATTAAGACTGCTGGGAGAAATATCAATAACCTCAGATATGCAGATGACACCACCCTTATGGCAGAAAGTGAAGAAGAACTCAAAAGCCTCTTGGTAAAAGTGAAAGAGGAGAGTAAAAAAGTTGGCTTAAAGCTCAACATTCAGAAAACGAAGATCATGGCATCCAGTCCCATCACTTCATGGGAAATAGATGGGGAAACAGTGGAAACAGTCTCAGACTTTATTTTGGGGGGCTCCAAAATCACTGCAGATGGTGACTGCAGCCATGAAATTAAGAGACGCTTACTCCTTGGAAGAAAACTTATGACCAACCTAGATAGCATGTTGAAAAGCAGAGACATTACTTTGCCAATAAAGGTCCCTCTAGTCAAGGCTATGGTTTTTCCTGTGGTCATGTATGGATGTGAGAGTTGGACTGTGAAGAAAGCTGAGTGCCAAAGAATTGATGCCTTTGAACTGTGGTGTTGGAGAAGACTCTTGAGAGTCCCTTGGACTGCAAGGAGATCCAACCAGTCCATTCTGAAGGAGATCAGTCCTGGGATTTCTTTGGAAGGAATGATGCTAAAGCTGAAACTCCAGTACTTTGGACACCTCATGTGAAGAGTTGACTCATTGGAAAAGACTCTGATGCTGGGGGGGATTGGGGGCAGGAAGAGAAGGGGACAACAGAGGATGAGATGGATGGATGGGATCACCGACTTGATGGACGTGAGTCTGAATGAACTCCGGGAGTTGGTGATGGACAGGGAGGCCTGGCGTGCTGCGATTCATGAGGTCGCAAAGAACTGAGTGACTGACTGACCCTAACTATTGAGTCTGAGTCTGTGCTATAGAGCCTGGGAACCACAACAATTGACCCCACATGTTGCAACTACTGAGGCCCGTGTGTTCTAGAGCCCATGCTCTGCAACAAGAGAAGCCACTGCAATGAGAAGTCTGTGCACTCTAACGAAAAGTAGCCCCTGCTTGCCACAACTGAAGCTTGAGCAGCAAAGGCCTGGCACAGTCAAAAATAAATATTTTTAAAAAGAAGAAAATGTTTGCCAACACTTCTTTATGCAGCCACTCTATATTATTAGTATTTTTTTTTTTTCCAGCTTACTGCTATTGTAAAACATAAAGTATAGTCTTGGACACAAGTAATTTTGAATTTTTACCAGTAAATCTTTACAATAGATACCTAGAATTGGAATTTATGTGTCACAGGATAAATACATATATAACTACATTAGAATTTGTCAAATTCCTCTCTGTGAGGATTGTGTGATTTCTTTTTTGCTTTCTTACTAACCATGTATGAGGGTAACTATTTAGCCATGGTCTCACTAACAGAGTATACTGTCAAATATTAATAAATTAAATTAATTCTAATGCATTTTAATATCCTGGAAGATTGCAACAAAGTATGTCTAAACCCAAGGTGCAGCTGGAGATCCACCTTTTCAGGTCTGCAATGTATTATTAGCCAGGTAGTACTGTGTGGGTAACAGTGTCTGCCCCTGGGGTGCAAACGGAGACTGAAAGCCATCCTTGTTCACCTAAGTCTGTGCCCTTCAGGCTTGCTTTAACCTGATTGGTTCAGCCAGGGTGAGTCACCATTTTCTAATTTACTTACTAGAAGGAACTTTTTGCAATTTATTGATATAGGGGCTGGGTAAGGGCAGCAGCCTCAATGGAAGCAGAAAGTTGAGATGGAATCTTGCTGTAGTAAGGCTAGGAGAGAGAGTGTGGAAGATGGTTATAAGAAGAACCTGCAAGAATAAAGTAAAATAGTTAGGAATTCTAGGAACAAAACTTAAAACACTGAGTAAGAAAGAAAATGTAAACATAGTGAAATTGACTGGTAAGATATCACTACTCGACTCTGTAGTGAACATCTATATATAGTCAAAATACTCTAAACATGATTAGATTATTTAATTAAAATTGACATAGTTCTAGTGGGAGGAATGGAAGAGGGGTGGTGATAGTTGTGTTGAAATAGCCAAATTCTCATTTATCATAGAATGGCATAAATAGTATGTAATATTGGTAAATCAAGAATAGCAATATAAACATACTACTTATAAATACAGGAACTAGTAGTTAAAGAGAGGTTGCCTCTAGGGAACAAGACCTAGGATTGGGAAAATGTAGAGAAAGAAATTGCTGATATTCCTTATAACTTTTTTGGTCCTATTTTATTTTTGTAAGCATATGCGTGCATTGCTTTTATGGAAATCTGATTTAAAAACTATTTTAAAATTAGGGTCCCATCAGTCCAGTCTCTCAGTCATGTCCAACTCTTTACAACTCCACGGACTACAGCACACCAGGCTTCCCTGTCCATCACCAACTCCTGGAGCCTACTCAAACTCATGTCTATCGAGTCAGTGATGCTGTGCAACCATCTCATCCTCTGTCGTCCTCTTCTTCTCCTACCTTCAATCTTTCCCAGCATCAGGATCTTTTCCAATGAGTTGGTTCTCTGCATCAGGTGGCCAAAATACTGTAGTTTCAGCTTTAGCATCAATCCTTCCAATGAATATTCAGGACTGATTTCCTTTAGGATGGAATGGTTGACTCTCCTTGTAGTTCAAGGGACTCTCAAGAATCTTCTCCAACACCACAGTTCAAAAACATTAGTTCTTCAGTGCTAAGCTTTCTTTATGGAGAAGGCAATGGCACCCCACTCCAGTACTCTTGCCTGTAAAATCCCATAGACAAAGGAGCCTGGTGGGCTGCCGTCTATGGGGTCGCTAAGAGTCAGAAATGACTGAGGCGACTTAGCAGCAGCAGCAGCAGCAAGCTTTCTTTCTAGTCCAACTCTCACATCCATACATGACTACTGGAAAAACCATAGCTTTGACTAGATGGACCTTTGTTGGTAAAGTAATGTCTGCTTTTTAATATGCTGTGTAGGTTGGTCATAATTTTTCTTCCAAAGAGCAAGCGTCTTTTAATTTCATGGCTGCAGTCACCATCTGCAATGATTTTGGAGCCCCCCAAAATTCGGTTACTGTTTCCATTGTTTCCCCATCTATTTGCCATGAAGTGATGGGACCAGATGCCATAATCTTAGATTCCTGAATGTTGAGTTTTAAGCCAACTTTTTCACTCTCCTCTTTTACTTTCATCAAGAGGCTCTTTAGTTCTTCACTTTCTGCCATAAGGGTGGTGTCATCTGCGTATCTGAGGTTATTGATATTTCTCCTGGCAATCTTGATTCCAGCTTGTGCTTCATTCAGCCCAGAATTAAATGATGGAACTGAACAGACTATATTGTAATCTTTATAGTTTACTCTGATAGATCAAATATGAGCCCCAATTTCTTAACTAGCCAGTGTGGTTCTAGTCCATGTGTTCCTAATTCTTCCTCTCCTGATGGAGGTGTTTTAAAGCTTAATTAACCAATGCCTATAAAGGAATTTCAGGTGCTTGAATGAAAGGCTTAGTCAATGTTGAAGCTGTTTCTCCTAATGAGATATTTTAGGGTACATTTTGCTATGACTTTTACTTGACATCAAATGACAAGGAAATACTGGAAACTGAATATTAGAACTAGTACAGTCTATTATATAAATAACATTCTATTATAGTCTGCTGTACTTTTAAAATTATAGGTGTTTTTAAAAATCAAAGGAAAATTAGTATTTTTATATTTCCTAGAGGTCACCAGGAGAAGGCAATGGCACCCCACTCCAGTACTCTTGCCTGGAAAATCCCATGGACCGAGGAGCCTGGTGGGCTGCAGTCCATGGGGTCGCTAAGAGTCAGACACAACTGAGCGACTTCACTTTCACTTTTCATTTTCATGCGTAGGAGAAGGAAATGGCAACCCACTCCAGTACTCTTGCCTGGAGAGTCCCAGGGATGGGGGAGCCTGGTGGGCTGCCGTCTATGGGGTTGCACAGAGTTGGACACGACTGAAGCGACTTAGCAGCAGCAGCAGAAGTCACCAAAATAGAGGAGTGAAATGTAGACAATAAAGTTGAATCCATTTTTAAAAGAAACTAAATGCATTCTGAAGACTGAAAAGTTGAATGAATTTAACATATGTCATTGCCTGGCTTTAGAAGGTATGATATAAAAGATAACATTTATTGAGCATCTACTATATACCAGACCTTCTGCTAGATTTTTTCAAGTACATAATCTCTTCCAATCCATCTCATCTCTACTGTGCAGATAAGAAAATAGGCTTCAGAAATGGTAAGTCACTATTTCAACATTAGACAGGTAATACAGTAAATCTTTAGCTTATACTCATAGAATCTAATTTTAAGTTTGTGCCTTGTTGAACATGCTATGAGCTTTTCAGAGAAAGCAAGTGAAACAGTAATGAGAATATAGTATTTTGCCAACCCACTCCAGTATTCTTACCTGGAAAATCCCATGGACAGAGGAGCATGGTGGGTTACAGTCCATGGGGTCGCAAAGAGTCGGACACGACTGAGCAACTTCACTTATTAACAGGGTAAAGTGGCAACTGTCTCTAATTGCTACCAAATTTAAAAAGATGTGAGTTGGCAAGCTGGGGCTGAAACATTCACAGTAAAATTGATTTAGTTTGGACAAAGCAAAGGTTAAAGTTCTATAATTTGAGGCAATTGAGACAGGCATTTGTTAGGTAGCAGAAATAACCTGAACCTCTCAATCAATGTTTCTTAAAGTGTGGTCCCTGGACTAGCAGAATCAACATCACCTGAAAATTTATTAGAACTGCAATCACTGGGCCCTAATCCAGACCAAGACTAATGCTTCTCAAAATATAGCTGCATAGGAATCACATGGACAGGTAGTTACAGCATGGATCCCTGGATGCGGGGATTCTAACTCAGTTGGTCTGTGGTGAGGACTAGAAATTTGCTTTTCTAACAGACTCCTTAGGTGATACTGGTGCTGCCATTCTGCAGCCACGGTTGTACTTGAGTTGTAGATCACTGAATCTCACTGTATGTTACCAATTGGTTTTTTGTTAAAATAATGAACACATGAATGAACTTTTCACTAGGACAAGGAATTGAGACATGGCTAGGTTAGAGAATAGTTAGAACTGAAAAATCACGGGAGATAGGTCAAGTGGGTACCTCAAAGTCAAGAGGCTTATTAGTCAGGGTTATTCCTAGAGGGGATGAGGTCTGCATAAGGTCATTATGTTGGGAGATAATCTGGAATTTCCCTTATCAAGTTTGTTTTTTTCCATCCGGCATCTATTAGGTCTCAGATGTGGCAAGGGAAGGGACCTTTTTTAAAAAAAAAAAAAAAATCAATGATTGCAACCAGCTTTATCCAAGAGTTCATGAATCATTGGAGAGAAGAGGGAGCAGGTGGAAATTAACTACTAATTTTCAGTGTCATATTTTTTTTTCTCTAAGGCATTCTGAAAATGTGGGGTTTGACCAATACACTGATAGCAACTTCTTTTAACGCTCTTACTTTCATGTCAGCAGAAAGCAGCACTGCCTGAAGACAGAATCGTCATCATCATCATTGATTCATGGTATAAAAATAAAATTTTAAAATAAAGATTTAAAACTTTAGAAATAAATATAAAACATATTTTGGTCTTAAAAAATTCCGTACCTTTCCACCATTTTCAATTTCCTTCCCAAATCTGGAAAGAAATGTTGAAGCTACATTTTCAGATTCAGTTGAAATATTTGTTTCAATATAAAATATATATATTTTATATATATTTCAATAAATACACTTGTTTTCCAGAACAAATGATAATAAATACATTGTATAATCTTTGTCAGTGAGGGTCATATTTAACAAAATCAAACACCACCATAGCAGAATTCAGAAATCCACAGAAAATTATTGTATGTTGTGGTAACAAGTACAGAACAACTTTTTCTTCTCGAAAGAGGCCAGGAGAGTCATCGAGTTATAGAATGAGGAGGAATCCTTAGAGAGCTTGAGCTCTTTGCATTCAAACTGTAGGAGGAGGAAATAAACACAGGAGAAATGATTGTTTGGTTATGCATCCTGGATAGTAAAAGGTACACAAAAATACAAACCCCAAAGCCTCTGAATTACAGAGAAGCCTGTGGAAGAAAGGACCCTATTCTCTGGGAGATAACTTGTTTTTCAATTAGAAAAAGATATTAGAAATGTCTCAAATATTGGCTTTTGAATCACTGTTACTTTGGGTTTCTCCAGGCACATACGCAAGGATTCAAATCCAAGTGGTATATTTGGAAGATAATCTTAGGAAGCACCAGGGGGGAAGTGAGGAAGTGAGGCAGAGAAGGAAAGGTGGCCAAGAGCGCTTTATCAGTCAGTGGGACTTCCCTGATGGTTCAGTCATTAAGACTCTGTACTGCAACTCAGGGAATGCAGTTCCTTCCCTGGTTGGGAACAAAGAATCCACATGCCACATGGCCAAAAGGGAAAAGAAGAAAGAGCATTTTATCAAATTACCACATGATTAAAGGAACTGAATCCTGCTGGAGACCTCCAGAACCACTGCAGAACAGACATCCTCCCACCAGATCCAACACTCATCCTTGAATTAAGGGGGGGGTGAAAAGGGTGGGGTAGACATTCATTCTCTGGCACTGCTGGTCTGCCATGTCTGGGGACAGAGAGAGTTCCACTGAATCAACTATTGGATTTGCATGGTCCAGAGCAAAATGATAATGTGGAGCTCCTGTCTCAAAAATCCAAGAAAAGCCCTCTCTTTTTGTCTCTCTCTCTGACGTGTGCATGCATGTGTGTGTATGTGAGCGAGTTTGTGTGAGGGCTTGCTATTTATTTAATATATCACTCTGGTAGAGGGATACTCACAGGGCAAATGCAGATGCTCACAAGTTGTCCCATGCTCCAACCCATCCCATCACTGGGCATATGGAATGTGCTGTACGCATGTGCCTGACCCTGATTCTCACCCAACTTGTGTCTAGCTTCTCGGCCAAAGGCAGAAAGAGGCAGAAGTCACTGGGTCAGGCCAGGGGAGAGGGGTGCATATAAGTGGAGGCTCCAACCCCCTGTACATGTTCTACTGCCCCACTGGACTTCACTTATAGAACACAAATTTACTAAGAATTTCAATAGAGCAACAGCTGAGAATTATAATCCTCCAAGCACAAGGCCCCCATCTGAGTATAGAAAGCTGTAAGACTGTACTGGTCATACCTCCAAGAAGCTAGCCCTGGTATGGTCAGTCAGATGAGCCCTTGGGCAAAGAGATACAGATACTGGTAGCTGGAGAGTAGAGGGGACGCTATTGGTAAAAGCCCAAGGGGATATGAGTGGGGCATCAACAGTGCATGGTACAGGCTCAACTACTTATACTATAGATAATAGCTTTTCCTGAAATTAATTTAACCTTTCAAATGAGATCATAGAAAGTTCTTTAAGTGTCCCTGAAGAGTTATACAACAAGGTATACTCTTGTATATCTTGTGTATATAAGAGTTAAACAACACTTGCAGATAATCTTCCCTTTCTGTTCACTCCCAAACATTAGGGAGCGCATGTGTGAAAAGGGTAGTGTTAGTTGCTCAGTCATATCTGAGTCTTTGCAACCCCATGGACTGTATCCTGCGAGGCTCCTCTGTCCATGGAATTCTCTAGTCAAGAATACTGGAATGGGTTCAGTTCAGTTCAGTTCAGTTACTCAGTCATGTCCGACTCTTTCTGACCCCATGAACCGCAGCATGCAGGGCCTCCCTGTCCATCAGCAACTCCCAGAGTTCACCCAAACTCATGTTCATTGAGTTGGTGATGCCATCCAACCATCTCATCCTCTGTTGTCCCCTTCTCTTCCTGCCCTCAATCTTTCCCAACATCAGAGTCTTTTCAAGTGAGTCAGCTCTTTGCATCAGGTGGCCAAAGTATTGGAGCTGCAGCTTCAACATCAGTCCTTCCAATATACACCCAGGACTGATCTCCTTTTGGGATGAATTAGTTGGGTCTCCTTGCAGTCCAAGGGACTCTCAAGAATCTTCTCCAACACCACAGTTCAAAAGCATCAATTCTTCCACCCTCAGCTTTCTTTATAGTCCAACTCACACATCCATACATGACTACTGGAAAAACCATAGCCTTGACTAGATGGACCTTCGTGGAAAAAGTAGTGTCTCTGCTTTTTACTATGCTGTCTAGGTTGGTCACAACTTTCCTTCCAAGAAACAAGCATCTTTTATTTTCATAGCTGCAATCACCATCTGCAGTGATTTTGGAGCCTCCCAAAATAAAGTCAGCCACTGTTTCCACTGTTTCCCTATCTACTTGCCATGAAGTGATGGGATCAGATGCCATGATCTTCATTTTCTGAATGTTGAGCTTTAAGCCAACTTTTTTGCTCTCCTCTTTCACTTTCGTCAAGGGACTCTCTTTAGTTCTTCTTCACTTTCTGCCATAAAGGTCGTGTCATCTGCATGTTTGAGGTTATTGCTATTTCTCCCAGCAATCTTGATTCCAGCTTGTGCTTCATCCAGCCCAGCGTTTCTCATGATGTACTCTGTATATAAGTTAAATAAGCAGGGTGACAGTATACAGCCTTGATATACTCCTTTTCCTATTGGAACCAGTCTGATGTTGTGTGCACAGTTCTAACTGTTGCTTCCTGACCTGCATACAGGTTTTTCAAGAGGCAGGTCAGGTGGTCTGGTATTCCCATCTCCTTCAGAATTTTCCACAGTTGGTCTTTGGCATAGTCAATAAAGCAGAAATAGATGTTTTTCTTGAACTTTCTTGCTTTTCGATGATCCAGCAGATGTTGGCAATTTGATACTGGTATTCCCATCACTTTCAAAATTTTCCACAATTTATTGTGATCCACACAGTCAAAGGCTTTGGCATAGTCAATAAAGCAGAAATAGATGTTTTTCTGGAACTCTCTTGCTTTTTCCATGACCCAGCAGATGTTGGCAATTTGATCTCTGGTTCCTCTGCCTTTTCTAAAACCAGTTTGAACATCTGGAAGTTCACGGTTCATGTATTGCTGAAGCCTGGCTTGGAGAAATCTGAGCATTACTTTACTAGCGTGTGAGATGAATGCCATTGTGCAGTAGTTTGAGTATTCTTTGACATGACCTTTCTTTGGGATTGGAATGAAACCTGACCTTTTCCAGTCCTGTGACCACTTGTGACTTTTCCAAATTTGCAGGCATATTGAGTGCAGCACTTTCACAGCATCATCTTTTAGGATTTGAAATAGCTCAACTGGAATTCCATCACCTCCACTAGCTTTGTTTGTAGTGATGCTTCCTATGGCCCATTTGACTTCACATTCCAGGATGTCTGGCTCTAGGTGAGTGATCACACCATCGTGATAATCTGGGTCATGAAGATTTTTTTGTACAGTTCTTCTGTGTATTCTTGCCACCTCTTCTTAATATCTTCTGCTTCTGTTAGGTCCATACCATTTCTGTCCTTTATTGAGCCCATCTTTGCATGAAATGTTCACTTGATATTTCTAATTTTCTTGAAGAGATCTCTAGTCTTTCCCATTCTGTTATTTTCCTCTATTTCTTTGCATTGATCGCTGAAGAAGGCTTTCTTATCTCTTCTTGCTATTCTTTGGAACTCTGCATTCAGATGCTTATATCTTTCCTTTTCGCCTTTGCTTTCTCTTCTCTTCTTTTCATAGCTATTTATAAGGCCTCCTCAGACAGCCATTTTGCGTTTTTGCATTTCTTTTTCTTAGAGATTGTCTTGATCCCTCTCTCCTGCACAATGTCATGAACCTCAGTCCATAATTTATCAGGCACTTTGTCTATCAGATTTAGTCCCTTAAATTTATTTCTTACTTCCACTGTATAATCATAAGGGATATGATTTAGGTTATACCTGAATGGTCTAGTGCTTTTCCCCACTTTCTTCCACTTAAGTCTGAATTTGGCATTAAGGAGTTCATGATCTGAGCCATAGGCAGCTCCCTGTCTTGTTTTTCTGACTGTATAGAGCTTCTGCATCTTTGGCTGCAAAGAATATAATCAATCAGATTTTGGTGTTGGCCATCTGATGATGTCCTTGTGTAGAGTCTTCTCTTGTGTTGTTGGAAGACGGTGTTTGCTATGACCAGTGCATTCTCTCGGCAAAACTCTATTAGCCTTTGCCCTGCTTCATTCTGTACTACAAGGCCAAATTTGGAGAAGATCCCTTCTCCAAAGTATCTTCCCAACCCAGGAATTGAACCTGGATCTCCTGCATCGCTGGCAGATTCTTTACCATCTGAGCCATCAAAGAAACGCATACATCATAGCAACTCATACTTATTGTACATATAGTATGTATGATTTCCAAACAGGCTCAAACATGTATTGAATATATTCGCTGAGCTCCTATTATGGACCAGACACTGTGGCAGGTGCTAAAGATATAGTGATGAACAAGACCAATAGGCTCCCTATGATAATGGAGATTATGTTCCAAGCTGTACTCAAGAAATCTTTTACTTTTATCTGACTGAAATTCTCCCCACATCATAGAAGCAGTGCTAGTATATGGAAGGAGAAATGACACCCTTATGTCACGTCAGTTGCCACCCTTGAGAGTTATTCATGAAATGCAGCAGCTATGTTCGCTTACCTTTTAAATCCGTTTAGAATCCTTGTTAGGCTATAAACTCAGTGGAAAGTCCCTTGGGTTAATTAGAGATTTTGTAGAAGTGATTCCTTTTCACAATGACAAGCTCACCAGCATGTGATCCAGGGTAAAAACATAAGCAGTGGCTTTTTAATATACTTTGGTTCCTGCTGCTGCTGCTGCTGCTAAGTCGCTTCAGTCGTGTCCGACTCTGTGCGACCCCATAGACGGCAGGCCACCAGGCTCCCCGTCCCTGGGATTCTCCAGGCAAGAACACTGGAGTGGGTTGCCATTTCCTTCTCCAATGCATGAAAGTGAAAGGTCAAAGTGAAGTCGCTCAGTCGTGTCCGACTCTTAGCGACCCCACGGACTGCAGCCCACCAGGCTCCTCCATCCATGGAATTTTCCAGGCAAGAGTACTGGAGTGGGGTGCCATTGCCTTCTCCGACTTTGGTTCCTAATCATTCCTAATTGTCATAATGTTGCTGTAAATAGAAAAGCTTTGTAGTAAATCTGTACTCCCCCACCTAAGTCATAGGGTTCACTTTTTCTATTAAATGAAAGTCAGTCTTCAATTTGCGACTCTGTCAGTTATAATCTTAAAACCGTTCCTAAACATTTGGATCAGTGCTCCATTACAATATGAAAATAGCTATCTTTCTATGTAAAAGGTAAGAAAGAAAAATATCTTTTTATATAAAATATGGAAACCATATTGATGGTTTCTCTCTTTTTTACTCTAGCCTTGGTGTGAAGATGATCTTAAGAAATAACTCCTACACACCAACAAGGCTTTCAGAACTGTGAAAGAAAAATCACATCATGAAACAAAATAATTCTCACTTTGTTCCTGGAAGAAAATGGTCATTGTTTCTTATCTGTGAGGTCATTCTTGGTATAGTGAGTGAAATGGCAAGAATAATTGAGAAAAATAGCTGTGTGTAGCACTAAAGCCAAATGCATCTTTTCTATTACATAAATAATGATCAGCTCTTACTGACAGTTGTTATTGTGTATTTAGAAAAGAGGTGTTTGTATTCTTAGGTATGATATGAAAAGCCTCGTATCCCTCTTTCACTGCATTTGTAGTGATTTAAAACATCAGTTGCAGCATGCACTGTGTATCCTGTCCACATAAAAATGTAATATATCTTTGAACATATCTATCTCAAATGAAGCTGCTGGTAAACTACCTTTATATATCTGATTCTAGAAGATCACAAATAGCATACATAAGAAATATCAAAAAAGTAATATCACACAGAAATCCAATTTGTTTCTTATTAGTGTTGAAAATTGTATTGATAGTTGTTTATAGCTTTTATTGATAACATCACATGGAAAGAAAGGTTGTAGGCATTTTAAATGACATTTTATGCTCCTTTAGAACTTTTAGCTTCTATATAATAATATTCAAAAATAATTGCAAAACATTCCACTAGTGAAAAATGGCAGCATGAAAGCAATTTCTCATTTTTGCTTATAAAAATCTTTAAAATCAAGGAAACATGTAAATAAGATTACCCACACTCTATTTAAATGAAATAAATGTTTAATTTTAACCTTTGTTTTGATAGCTCTTTTTTATATCTGCTATTGAAGAACCTCCAGTCTCCTGCAAAATTGCCCACAGTTATTTCTGAAGGATCTCTGGAGATGTTTTATCATAATTCCTGAGTTCCACCAGATATTATTATATGGTGTCATTCATTTTTCTTATCTCCAGCTCTGACCTGCATCTGAGGATGCTCAATGCTGTGGCCATATTCTTTCTACAGATGTCCTGCTCATCTCTTGAAGGCTACTGTGTTGGGAATGGCCCTCATTCTTTTGGACATTGCTCTTTTTTATCAGATTATTTCCTCCTAGATTCTCTATCAGTTGATGTGGTAAGTCCTCCAAGAAGCCAACATTTCTACTACTAATAAAATACCCTCTCTTGCTCCTGCCCTAAGTATATTTTCTGCTGAGCTTTCATTTTTTCTAGTGCTCAGGTCTCAAACCCTGAGCCACCCTTGATTCTTCTCTTTTTTTCACATCCCACACCAACTTATAAGTACCTCCTCTGCACTTTATCTTTAAATATATCCAAAATGTGATCGTTTTCACCCCATCTACCTCTGCCATCTTAATCCAAGTCTATCACCTCTTGCCTAGACCATCATAATAGCTTCCAGTGTATGTCTTTGCGTCCAGTTTTGCCATTCAAACAGCAGCCAGAGTGATTATTAAAAAAAAAAACAAACCCATATCACAGTTTTGCTCTAAACACTTCAGTGTTTTCTATCTCACTCAGAATGAAACTCAAAGGATGTACTTTGTTTTACACAGCCCTTAGTGATCTTCTTCCTTGCTACCTAATACTTCATCATTTTCAACTCCCCTTTGCTAACTCACAACTTATGCTCAACTCATGTGTTCATAAAACTTGTCTTTCTTAATTTTTTGCTCTCTGCAACTGTCACCTTTTCAGAAAAGCATTTCCTAATCTGACCACCTTATAAAAAAAAAAAAAGAGTAGTTTTCCCTGTTCACTTACACTCCACCTACTTTCTTGTCTCTTAACTGACTTTTTCATCTCAGCACTTTTTGCCATTAGATACATTAAATATTTATTTGATATATTTGTCATCTTTCACTCCATGTAGAATGTCAGTTTCATGAAAGTAGCAATGTGATTTGTTTTGTTCATTACTAAGTCCCCAGAACATGGCAAGTAGTAGTTGTTCAATAAATATGTATCGATTAAATAAGTGGATATGATATTGGGACAAAATTCTAGTATTTCTGGATCTCTGACTAAATATAATATTTATATTATATAATAATAGCATTACATCCTGCTATAATAACTCCAAGCTGTTATATTCAACAATAATACTACCATCAGTGATTAAGAAATATATTATTTGGTACTGAATGAATGGCCTCAAAAGTTTGATTACCTTTCAGGGAAATTTATGCATTTTTAAAAATGTAAGTGTGGTTGTTTTTTCTTGCTTTTGTTTTCAATGTCTTTCTCCTTTCTAATCAAAGTAATAATTTATTTTCTGTATAAATGATGGTGAATTTAAAACTTTCCTTCAGAATAATGTAATTTAAATGAAGTTATTTTAAAATGGGCCATCTGTCTGCAGGATAGCTCAATTAGGCCTAAAAATCTATCCAAATAGATTTTTTGAAAGTCATGTAAAATTTTTGTTAATATCTTAAGTAAATCAGATTAGTTTCCTAGTCTATAATTAGCTTCACTAATCCCTAGACAATATTTCTAGCATCTAAGAGCTCTTGTAGACCAACAAGGGTGAGCTGCAAAGGATGGTGAGAGATGTAAGAAAAAGGAAACAGTAAGTAATTAGGCCATAAAACAGTAATCAACAGTAATAAATTCCCTATCTTAACTAGCATTTATAACATCCTTTGAAGTCCTCAGAAGTCTCATGCTTGGGAAAAATATGAAGGTGTGAAAAATGAGATATGAGTAAAGAATGATCTTTTGGAACATGAAATACCAGTATAAAAACCTTTAGGTCAGGGGCAAACTTACTCTGGAAATTTCAATTTTAAGTTCTAAATTAGACACTCTCATTAAACAAACATTCTCAGTCATTACCAGAGTATCATTTCTGCAGTGCTGTGATTACAGAGAATGCCATAATTAGAATCTTCAATAGCAGAAGAAAAATTATTGTAATACTATTGTAATACTTTTCACCTGAAAAATGGAAACTTGCCTTCTTTTATCTAAAATAATGTAATGCTTAAAGGAGGCTGAATTGCAATTATTTTGGTTAATCTTTATATCCCAGTCTGAATGATGAATCCATCAAAGCTTAAAAATACATTTGCAGGTGTTTTGATGGGAAATTCATTTCTAAAAATGGCCTAGATTTTTCCCCCTTTATTCAGTGAAGGTCATCAGAGTAGAATGGTTAAAAAAAAAAAAAAAAGCTGTGATGTTCAAACTTTAGTGTGTATGTGAAGCATCTGAAAATTGCTTAGCCCTACCCCCAGAGTTTCTGAGCCAGTAGGTCTGGGTAGGGCCTAACATTTTGTATTTCCAAAACGTTTCTAGGTGGTGCTTATGCTGATGGTCTAGGAATTATCCTTTGAAAACAGTGAGCCACTAACTTGTATTAAGGCAAGTGGTTACTCCACAAATCATTTTGTTTAAATTTATATCTATTTTTAATCGTAAAGATGTTATTTCTCATGCAAGAAAACATATTTAAAATAGACTGTTCAGATATAATTTTAAAAATGCACTGAATTCTCTATTATGTCTTACTAAATCTTACTTGGGTCTTACCAATAGCACACATCGCCAAGATGGTATATCTATGCAAAGTTTGAATTTCTAGCTGTAGTGCAGAATCTGTATATTTAGATAACTATTGGTGCATTACTTCTACCTTTTAATACCAATCAAATTAATTGACAAATATAGAAAATATTAAAAAAAAACAACTTCTAGTTTAGATTATATTCATTCATTACCTGAACCAATTTCTGGAATTCCTTATTAATGCATTTAAGTTAGCTCGCTTTGAAAGAGTCTTCGACCTAGTCTGGACTTTTTCTTATCTTTCTTGCCTGAGAAAATATTTGCATGATCACATGTACAATGCTAAGCTATTAAGATATGATTCACAATGGATATATTCTCATTGTAAATAAATTCCCCACATCTAAACCATCTTTTGTTCAGTTACGTGTCCAGTTCATTTATGGTACTTGGAAACAGAGATGAGAAACAAAGCAGTATAAAATTCACTTCCATAGTTATAGCAGTAAAAATTATCCCCTCAAAAGGTTTTTTCTTAATTTGATCTGATTGCATTTGTCTCTATATACCTAGCAATGGAACTTTTCAATTTTAAGTTCTTTTGCTCATTTTGCACACATTATTTTTATGAATATAACTCATGTCACGACTTCTGTTTTCAGCCTGTCTCTTCACCTTAGATATTTAGCAAAACACCAGGTCTGTCTGGCTAGAGTGAACTGGCATCATCTCCATGGACATAACTACCATTAACATTATTGGATTTGATGACCTGCCATCTTCCTCTATTGTCCCAAGGTGATTTTTGTTGTTTGCACCTTCCCTGAAGGCATTTTATATTTTCTAGTCTTCTCCCAGGTTTGGAATTTGCAGAGATGCTTCTGATTTATAAAGCAGCCCACATCCTTCGAAGTGTCTCTTTTCTGAATAATCTCAATATAAAGTTCCATATAAAGTTGTATGATGAAAATTCAAGCACACTATTACCAAAAACTCATATATAAGTATAATAAACATATATGATGCTGAACCTTCAACCATATGGAGTAGACAGCATACTCCCAAAAGTTAAACCATAGCAGACCAATACAATGATTTAGGACCCTTTAGAAAAGATGTTCCTCTTCCCTTTCTATCTCACATTCCAACTCAGAGAACCTGCTTATTTCTCATTCTCAGAGCTCACCCTCCATCCCTGTGAATTGGAAAAGTGTTAGCTCTGGTATAGATGATTAACTTTAGGGAGACGAGTTGGGATTTGAAAACCTGATTTAGAATTTTTAGGTAGTTGGCTATAAAAGCTAGTCTTGGAAAATAATGTAGACTCAGAGATGGAGGACACCATTTCTATACATAGAGAAAAAGAGGAGTAAAGCAAATAAGCACAGTGGAGCAGGAAAAAGACAACATTTGAGCTGTAGAGTCTTGTTGACTTTCCATTTCCTGACTCTCCCAGATGTAGTTCCTGTCCTCTGCAATAATCTTGCTTAAGCTCGCTCAAGTGAATCTCTACGACTAAATTATGCTTGACTAACACAATATGTGAAGTCGTTCAGTTGTGTCCGACTCTTTGCAACCCCATGGACTGTAGCCTGCCAGGCTCCTTTGTCTATGGGATTTTTTAGGCAAGAATACTGGAGTGGGTTGCCATTTCCTTCTCCAGACTAAGACAATGCTTATGGTTAAAATCCCTTTATTTCCAACTGGAGGGACAATAGAGTAACAAGGGTAACAGACTCAACATCAGAGCCACCATGCTGTCCAACCCAAATGTTTCCTGTTACAATTTTTCTTTGTTAATAATTTAAATTAGAAGAATAAAAAGTAATACATTGTCAATTTAAAAAATCAGAAGTATAGAAAATTCATATCCCAAGTCTCACTTTCTCATGATGCTATTACTCAGAAGTAAATTCCAGTTAACCATTGTTACATATCCTCCCAGATTTATGTATTTATAAACAACAAACATTAATGCACATGTGTATATTTCTGTATATGTATCTACTCCTGTCCAACTTAAATACAATGTCTCTTGTTCATTTTTCCCCAGACACAGGAAACATCTGCTCAGGTTCTGCATATAAATCCTTCATGCGTCTGAGGCCAGCCATCAATTGCTTCTTAGTTTTTTTTGTTTTGTTTTGTTTTGTTTTCAGGTAAAACAATCCCATTTCCATTATATTTTCCTTGGTAAATATATTTAAGCATCATTTTTTTTTCTTTTTCTCACTACAAAAGAAAAACTGGTCTCTGAATTAAGTGCTCTAATAATTTTTTTAAACACTAATATTTTTAAATACTTGCTAGCTCTGTATCAGAGTCTCACCACCTGTGTAATCAGATCATTGACTCATCCAGTGAGTTTTGAGGCTTCATCTTGTTTGGCATTGCATTGATTACTCTCTGCTAACAGATATTATGGTTATATATAGTATGATGAGTAAATAAATTGTCTATTTTAAAATTTATCCTAAATGGAAATATGGTCTCCTATTTAAGATGATGTGGCTATCTTAAAGTCAAAGATAGAGAAGAGATATTCTTCATTGCTGAGCATTCCTTCCACAATTTATATAACATCTGAATACTTACAAAAACCTAGAGAAAGTTCTTTTTAGGTAGAGAGTTTATTAAGTTATGTTTTATAGAGTTAGTATTTCTGAGATATCCAAACAGGAAAAAAAAAAAAAAACATCCCTCAGTGGCTTCCCTTTCAATTACTTTTTTAAGCCTTTGTTTTAAAAATAATCTTTGAAATACATCATACATACAAACAAGTATATGAAACCTATCTGTAAAGTTCAGATGATAGTAAAATGAGTATCTCTCCTCTAGCCCTAGGAAACAGGACAGTATCAGCCCTTCAGAGGCACCTTGCCAAATATTTACCTCTGGAATACAGGTAGCTTCTATTTTAAATTTTTATTCCCTTTGATTTTGTTATTTTACCACTCAGATATCTATACTTCAACATTATTATACTGTTTAGTTTCCCCAAACATTAAATGGTATACTAATTGAATCATATTACACACATTTTTCCATGATTTCAGCCAAATAATTTTGTGATTCATCCATGCTGATGAGTACAGGTTGCACGCATTCATTTAATTGATGAATAATATTTCCTTGTATGAACAAAGCATCTGCCTACAATGCGGGAGACCCGGGCTCAATCCCTGGGTCGGGAAGATCTCCTGGAGAAGAAAATGGCAACCCACTCCAGTACTCTTGCCTGGAAAATCCCATGGACAGAAAAGCCTGGTAGGCTACAGTCCATGGGGTCACAAAGAGTCCAGACACAACTGAGCGACTTAACTTTCACTTTATACTACTGATAAATTTTGGTGTTGCTTCCAGATTTTACTGCTTTGACAATGTTCACAGACTTCTGTTATTTGCCTAGTAGGTGGACTGCTTGGTTCCATCAAAAAAATTTTTTTAACACAAAGCAAAAGTCTTTGCACATAGTAGGACCTGAGAAATGCTTGAGTGAATTAATTTCAATAATTCAGCAGTTGATTTAAAGTCTTTTTAATATTTCTTAGCAGACATGTACCAAGGAACAAATATGAAAAACATAATTTGTATATAGAATGTAAGGTGGAGACTTAGTAATTGTTTAATTGTATTTACCCATCCCAGAAGACACTCACCCTTGCTGAAGAAAACACAGCACAGCTAGAAAGGGACAACTCATTCCCATGTCCTGTGTGTTCTTTGATAGGCTACCAAGCAAGAACACATTTGGCCAGCTAAGCCCTCTTAAAACTTATTGTGAGACAAAAACATATAGAAATAAGTACAGTATGTTTCATTAGGTTCCATTTGTTTATTTTTGCTTTTATTTCCATTACTCTGGGAGGTGGGTCATAGAGGATCCTGCTATGATTTATGTTAAGAGAGTGTTTTGCCTATGTTCTCCTCTAGGAGTTTTATAGTTTCTGGCCTTACATTTAGATCTTGAATCTATTTTGAGTTTATTTTTGTGTATGGTGTTAGAAAGAGTTCTAGTTTCATTCTTTTACAAGTTATTGACCAGTTTTCCCAGCACCACTTGTTAAAGATATTGTCTTTTCTCCATTGTATATTCTTGCTTCCTTTGTCAAAGATAAGGTGTCCATAGGTGTTTGGATTTATCTCTGGGCTTTCTATTTTGTTCCATTGATCTATGTTTCTGTCTTTGTGCCAGTACCATACTGTCTTGATGACTGTCGCTTTGTAGTATAGCTTGAAGTCAGGCAGGTTGACTCCTCCAGGTCCATTCTTCTTTCTCAAGATTGCTTTGACAATTCGAGGTTTTTTGTATTTCCATACAAATTGTGAAATTATTTATTCTAGTTCTCTGAACTACCAACTATCATTGGTAGCTTGATAGGGATTGCATAAACAAGATGAAAAGACAGCCTTCAGAATGGGGGAAAATAATAGCAAACAAAGCAACTGACAAATAATCTCAAAAATATACAAGCAACTCCTGCAGCTCAATTCCAAAAAAAATAAACTATCCAATCAAAAAATGGGCCAAAGAACTAAACG
>SJYT01069686.1:0-95526 GCA_006410635.1 Cephalophus harveyi
TGTTCCATGTCCAGTTCTAACTTTTGCTTCCCGACCTGATAGACAGAATGCCTAAAGAACTATGGACAGAGATTCATGACATTGTACAGGTGGTGGTGATCAAGACCATCCCCAAGAAAAAGCAATGCAAAAAGGCAAAATGGTTGTCTGAGGAGGCCTTACAAATAGCTGAGAAAAGAAGAGAAGCTAAAGCAAAGAAGAAAAGGAAAGATACCCATTTGAATGCAGAGTCCCAAAGAATAGCAAGTAGAAATAAGAAAGCCTTCCTCAGTGATCAATGCAAAGAAATAGAGGAAAACAATAGAATGGGAAAGAGATCTCTTCAGGTAAATTAGAGATACCAAGGGAACATTTCTTGCAAAGATGGGCTCAATAAAGCACAGAAATAGAATGGACCTAACAGAAACAGAAGACATTAAGAAGAGGTGGCAAAAATGCACAAAAGAACTATACAAAAAAGATCTTTATGACACAGATAACCACAATGATGTGATCACTCACCTAGAGCCAGACAACCTGGAATGCAAAGTCAAGTGGACCTTAGGAAGCATCACTATGAACAAAGCTAGTGGAGGTGATGGAATTCCAGTTGAGCTATTTCAAATCCTAAAGGATGATGCTGTTAAAGTGCTTCACTCAATATGCCAGCAAATTTGGAAAACTCAGCAGTGGCCACAGGACTGGAAAACGTCACTTTTCATCCAAATTCCAAAGAAAGGCAATGACAAGGAAAGTTCAATTTACCACACAATTGTACTCATCTCATCAGCTTGTAAAGTAATGCTCAAAATTCTCCAAGCCAGGCTTCAACTGTGAACTTCTAGATGTTCAAGATGGATTTAGTAAAGGCAGAGGAACCAGAGATCAAATTGCCAATATCCATTCAATCAAAGAAAAGCAAGAGAGTTCGAGAAAAACATCTACTTTTACTTTATTGATTATGCCAAAGTCTTTGACTGTGTGGATCACTACAAACTGTGGAAAATTCTTCAAGAGATGGGAATACCAGACCACCTGACTTGCTTCCTGAGAAACCTGTATGCAGGTCGAGAAGCAACAGTAGAACTGGACATGGAACGACAGACTGGTTCCAAATTGGGAAAGGAGTATGTCAAGGCTGTATATTGTCACCTTGCTTATTTAACTTATATGCTGAGTACATCATGCAAAATGCTGGGCTGGATAAAACCCAAGCTGGAATCAAGATGGCTGGGAGAAATATCATAACCTCAGATATGCAGATGATACCACCCTTATGGCAGAAAGTGAAGAAGAACTCAAGAGCCTCTTGATGAAAGTGAAAGAGGAGAGTGAAAAAGCTGACTTAAAACCCAAGATTCAGAAAACTAAGATCATGACATCTGGTCCCATCACGTCATGGTAAATAGATGGGAAAACAATGAAAACAGTGACAAACTGTATTTTTTCGATCTGCAGATGGTGACTGCAGCCATGAAATTAAAAGATGCTTGCTCCTTGGAAGAAAAGCTATGACCACTAGACAGCATATTAAAAAGCAGAGACATTACTTTGCCAACAAAGGTCCATCTAATCAAAGCTATGGTTTTTCCAGAAGTCATGTATGCATGTGAAAGTTGGACTATAAAGAAAGCTGAGTACCAAAGAATTGATGCTTTTGAACTGTGGTGTAAGAGAAGACTCTTGAGAGTCCCTTGGACTGCAAGGAGATCCAACCAGTCAATCCTAAAGGAAATTAGTCCTGAATATTCATTGGAAGGACTGATGTTGAAGCTGAAACTCCAATATTTTGACCACCTAATGCGAAGAGCTGACTCATTTGAATAGACCCTGATGCTGGGAAAGATTGAAGGCAGTAGGAGAAGGGGACAACAGAGGATGGATGGGTGGATGGCATCAGTGACTCGATGGACATGAGTTTCAGCAAGCTCTGGGAGTTGATGGACAGGGAAGCCTGGCATGCTGCAGTCCTTGGGGGTTGCAAAGAATTGGACACAACTGAACTGAACTGAACTGATAATAGGCTAAACACGTAGGAATGCAGACAGATGATTTCTCAGGGGAGATGAAGTGAGAGCTAACTCTTGAAGGAGAAATAGAGAATTTTCAGGGCATTAAGTCGAGTGAAGCGTTTGGGGGAATGGTGTTTCCCAGGTCTAGGAAGAGCTGGTGCAAAGGCACAAGGATATGAGGACCAAGGAGATCAATATGGCTGGAACAGAGAGTTGGGGGAGTGAGGTGGTGCGGTAGGTTGGTATGAGTTCATTAAAGAGCTTGCAGTTTTGTTATTTAGTCATTAAGTCGTGTGTCCCTGTGGACTGTGCCTGCCAGTCTCCTCTGTCCATGGAATTTCCCAGGCAAGAATACGGGAGTAGATTGCCATTTCCTTCTCCAGGGGAACTTCCTTACCCAGGGATTGAACCTGCATCTCCTGCATTGGCAGGTAGATTCATTACCACTGAGCCACCAGGGAAGTCCTCCTGGGGATTGATACAAACTTTATAAAGCTCACTCCAGCAGTTGTGAAGAATGGATTACTGGTGAAACTAGAAATAAGAATTTATTTCAATAACTCAGGTCCAGACGATAAGATTGATCATGATTCAGCCACAAGGAAAATTTAGTGAATTTCAAAAGTAGCAGAAATATTACAGAACTAGAGAAATGACACGTTCTCTGGCCCACAATGCAATAAAACTAAAAATAATGAATGAAAAGATTTTTTTTTAAAGTTGTCATTGTGAAACATATTTTAAATTTTTTCTAAATGTCATGAGGTCTATTTAGAAATCAAAGTTGAAATTAAGCACTATCGAGGGGCTAAAAAGATGAAAAAAGAATGACTAAATATCAATACTATAAGTACCTAAGCTGCAAAACCAGAATAGTAATAGAATTGGGGGGGAGGGGACAAGAACTGGCTTTTGGTAAGAAAAGTAAATTAAGCAAACAACTGACAAGAATAGAGAAGGAAAAAATATAAAACATTAGAAATGAGAAAATCTTTATATTTACAGTTACAGAGAATATTTTAAAATGGAAAAATGCTCTGTGTAATTTTATGCCAACAAATTTGAAAACATATATGTAATAGAAAATAGACATCATCAAAATATACTAAAAATAGTTGAAAGATTAGTTACTACAGAAGATTTTTAAGAAGGAGAAATAGTCTTCAAAAATAAACAACCATAAGAAGAGATGGTTTTGCAGGCAAATTCCTTTAAACTTTCAAGGGATAGAGTAATTACTTTTAATCAACTCTCGTAAAAACTGGAAACACTCAGAAAACTTCCCAGTTTATTTTAAGACACTGGCATAACTGAAATACTAATATCTGATAAAGATTTATTGAAAAAAGTACACTGTTATAGCTGAGAGAAAGTAGTTAAATTCTGAGTTGAAGCTTTGAAGGAAATTGGTGTAACTGGCTAAAGACAATTGTCTAATATGGAATTGTTCCAGTATCAAATCAAAAGTCTAATGTCTCATCTAAATGTCCCCTAAATCAGATATATAAAAAAAATCAACATATATAAGATGAAAGCAAAGATAAAACATATTATCAAACATTTTCAAGAACATATTAAAAATTATGTTCCAGTATAAGTAAAGATTTATTTTAGGAATTTAAAATTTGTTCAGCAGTTGGTTTATATATTAAAAGAAGGAAAAAAAACTATTGAATCAGTGAATTCTCAAAATATGTTAGTTAAATTCATCAGCCACTCTGATTTTTAAAAACTGATCTTGGTACATGATACATGGTACATAATCTCAGAAGAGAAGGAAACATACTTAAAATGTCAGAAATAAAAGGCAAATTTTGATAAATGTGATAGACAAAAGATACCCTAGTTCAACCAGGAAAAAAATCAGCTCCACTCCCCACGTCACCACTATGATCCAGTACCAGTCTGAAGCAGAGAAACAAACCACAGGGCATCAGGGCCAACTCTGTCCCCTCCAAACTGTGCCAGACAGGGCAGAATCTCTTGGATAGATCTTGAAGGATAGCCCTCCAGAATGTCAGTATCAGTCCATTGGAGCTGGTACATAATAATATAATAGGAATTTATTTGCTGTCCTTGTTTTGCAATTCTAATCTACAGAAACAGATAAATAAGAGTTATACATTTCAGGAAGGAAGAGATTTATGGATGATCTCTATTTAGATAATTCACGATGATCATCTGCAATGTGGCTGGATTTAGGACAATAGATTGAGAATCAATAACTTCCTATTATATCAGTGGTTTTCAAATTTATCTTGCCTCAGATTGTTGGTCTTACCCCCAGAGTCTGGAGGGGGTCTGGGAATTGCATTCTAATCTCAGATGATGTTTGTGCTTTCAGTCCTGGAACTATACTTTGAGGACCATTGTTTTAAACTAACAATAATTAGAATAGGTAATTTTAACATCTAAAAAAAGTCTAAAGTACATGAAACAATGTATAAGACCTTATCAAGTTTTATTGAAAGACATTAAACATAATATGACTACATGGAGACATCTATTTCCTCCATTCCTGGATATTCCTGGATAGGAATGTTCAATATCATAAAAATGTGAATTCTACCCCAAATGAATCTATAAATTTAAACTAATGTAGTAGTTGGTGGTTTAGTCCCTGTGCTGTGTTCACTCTTATGACCTCAAGGGCTGTGGCCGCCCTCCAGCCTCCTCAGTCCATGGGATTTCCCAGACAAGAATACTGGAGTGGGTTGCTATATCCTTCTCCAGGGGATTCTCCCAGCTCGGGGATGGAACCCAGATCTCCTGCGTTGCGGCCGGTCTCACCAGGGAAGCCCAAAATTTAAGGCAGTTCCAACCCCAATTCCAACTATTATTTGGAACTTGACAAACCAATATAAAATTAATCTGTAAGAATAAATGCAGTGTGTGTTTATTTCAGGAAAAGATAGGGTAAAGGAATAGGAAAGAATCAGAAATTGACCTATGTATACAAAGGCTTTTAGCATATGATAAAGATGATATTTTAACTCAATGAGAATCAACAATTTCCCTTTATATTGGTGGTTTATATCACTGGTTTATACCAATGAGGAAATGAGTTTATTTAGTAAATAATGTTGGGACCATTGGATGTATAACTCTTTGGAAAAACATGATATAGGTGCCTTAGTTCAGATCATAAACAAAAAAAACCCCCGAGTGTACTACAGAGTTAAATATGAATTTTTAAAGCTCTAAGACTATTAAAGGAAGAAATTTTTGGTGAGCTTGAGGTTGAAAGATTTTTTGAAGCATGATTATAAGCCTAAATCCATGGTAATATGTCTATAATTTAGTATGGTCCTATTTTGTAAATAATAAAAAATAGAAAAGAAGAGCCCAATAAACACAGTAGGGAAGGCTATCTATCAAACTTTATTTATCTGGGGGACAGGAGTACATTATGGGAGGGGTTTAATTTTTTACTTTGTGTAACATGATAGGGATCTGAATGGAGCTAGGGAGAGAAAATTGCAGGGAAATATGAGGCATAATTTGCTAGTGAAATTGACAGGGATTGGTGGCTGATTGGTTGTGGGAGGGAGATCAAGTGTAGGAAATAATGGGGGAGGAAACAGTTTGCACATAGAGGTGGAAGGAGGATTCATTTTTAACCTCTGAGTTTGAGGTTTCTATAAGACATCTGAATGGAGATGTCCAGTAGGCAGTTGGAACCCCGTCTCAGACATTTGGGAATCCAGGAATGTGGAACCTGGACTTGGCCCTCGAGGCCTGTGCTTGGAATACAGGGCATGGTCCTTGGACTGCAGAGCCTGGAACTAAGGTGATCTGAAAGATCAGGTATACATGTCGGTCGAGGTGTCTTTCTGAGAAGTCTTGGAGGTCCAGCTGAGGCCAGGTGAAAGGTAAGAGGTCAGAAACTGAGAATGCTGGCCTAGAGACAGAAGGTTCCACACGGTGGGGAAAATAAGAAGCTTAAAGAGATTTCCTAGCATCATGAATAGCCATGAGAACCTTTTAGAGTATTGCTGCCCAATAGGAGAAATACAATAAGTGTCAAATATGTCAGTTTAAATTTTTAGCAGCTACATTTTAAGATGAAACAGATGAGATTAATTTTAAAGTATTTCATTTAGTCTAATCTTTGCTCAGTGGGTAAAGAATCTGCCTGCAATGCAGGAGATGTAGGAGACACAGTTTTGATCCCTGGTAGTCAGAAATATCCCTTGAAGAAGGGAATGGTAATTTTCTTCAGTATTCTGCCCTGGAAAACACCATGGACAGAGGAGCCTGGTGGGGTACTGTCCAAAGGGCTGCAAAGCACCAGACAAGACTAAGCAAGCAGGCAATCTACCAAGTTATTATTTAACATGTAACCAACATGCTGATGCTGAAACTCTAGTCCTTTGGCCATCTGATGTGAAGAACTGACTCATTGGAAAAGGCCCTGATGCTGGGAAAGATTGAAGGCAGGAGGAGAAGGGGACAACAGTGGATGAGATGGTTGGATGGCATCACTGACTCAATGGACATGAGTTTGAGCAAGCTCCAGGAGTTGGTGATGGACTGGGAGGCCTGGCGTACTGCAGTCCATGGGGTCTCAAAGAGTCAGACATGACTGAGCAACTGACTGAACTGATGTAACCAACATAAAAATTATTAAGATATTTTTTATTGTAACTGTCTTTTTTACACTTGTAGCACATCTCATTTTGGACTAACCATATTTCAAGGGCTTGATAGCTACCTGTGGCTAGTGGCTACCAGATTGACAGCTCAGTTTTAGAGAATACTGGCTGGGAGAGGAGAGCAGTTCAGGGTGCTGAACAGGCATCGATTTTTGATTCTGTGTCTGGAGGTCAGGGTTGCTATTTGGGATGGGATAGAATTTAGGAATCAATAGTGCTGGCTTTGGGCAAAAGCATGTTCAACTATTAGGCTATCTAAGAAGAATGCTTTAAGTGAAGATAAAATTAGGCTAAGTAACAGTATGCCTGAGAAACATAATCACTTAAGTAACAGGAGGAAGAGAAACCCAAGAGGAAGGATGAGAAGGGAAAGCCAAATAAACCAGCAGACAGCGGTGGTACAAAGGTCAAGGAAGGTGAGTTTCAGAAAGTAGAGACAAGTCAATGCTTCAGTACCTGGAAGCCACAAGGAGATCAACTATGGGCTAAAAAGTAACCTCTGTGTATGATTGACCTGACTATTGAAGGCTCCCTAAGAACAGCTTTATGGGAATGTGGGGGCCAAAATCAAACTGCACAGGGCTGTAAAAAAACAACTCTTTCAAGAGCCTTATTCTGAAGAGAGCCCAAATCTTGTTTTCAGAGGCAGGAGAGATTCCAGAATATGTGAATGTGTCAGAACAGGGAGTCAGGAGAGGGGAGGTTGAGGGTCCAAGAAGTGGGGATCCAGGTGGTATTTCATACAGCAAAGTCTATGCATAGGCTAAACATATAAGGGCACATACCTTAGCCATTCAGCATCCATTCTTCTTTCTTCTGGTGAACAATCTCCCCCTAATCTCAGTCCATGAAATTCTAGTTGTGTTCATTCCAATGCTCCTATTTCCATGGGGAGCATGTGGCCTGGCCAGCCTGATCAATGAGTACATCATTGCCCTCTGCAGACATGGGCACATCACCCAAATCAGGCAAGGAATACACCACGAAACTTGGGTCAAGGACTCTTTGTTTTTTTTCCTCTTGAACTTGGAATCAGAGATTGAAGTGGTAGTTACTCTCTCATCTGGGTGGATAGCTTGAGCATGCAATCAGCACACAAAGAAGAGTAGAGATGAATTTGGAGACAGAAAAGTCACACCCTAGGTGACATTATCTAGGACCAGAGCAAGCTAGTCCTCCCTTGGGTCATTGATTATACAAGGTAATAAGGCCTCTTTGAGCTATTTTCTCCCACAAGCAATTGAAATATAGCTAACTGATACAATCCCTGAGATAGAGGCAATGGTTGGGAGAAGATACATAGGTGAAGGCATTAGCTCTGGGGAGAAGCTCATTCCCTGAAAGGAAGAAAAATATGGAGATGATGATGGCTAGGGAGAAGAGGGCATCCTAAGGGCTTCTATTTTCTTTTGGAAGTGAGGAACAAATTCACTCAGATTTAGGAGGAGACAGTGAGCAGAAAACTTGAGGAATGGTGAAGATTTGAAATTGTTACAGCGGCTGTTGAGAGAGGTGACCAGTCACACACTTTGGAAAGAACTGCCAAGCAACATGGCATCTCTAATATTTCCTGTGATGAAAAATTTCAATTAAATAGACTTTACACCCTAATGCTTACTTGGAGGCAAGATTTCACATGCAAACAAGCTTTGAGTCCAGGACTGACTTGTATTGATTATGCTGAAGGGAAGACGCCTTGAGGAAAATAAAGCTATTTTCAAATTTATCATCNAAATTTCAATTAAATAGACTTTACACCCTAATGCTTACTTGGAGGCAAGATTTCACATGCAAACAAGCTTTGAGTCCAGGACTGACTTGTATTGATTATGCTGAAGGGAAGACGCCTTGAGGAAAATAAAGCTATTTTCAAATTTATCATCAGCTGATTACCATAAAACTCAGGCAACTGGGAGTAAATGGTCTCTGTGCTAGAGAAGCGTTTGTGACTAGAAACACGGTAGGCCCTAAACAAAACTAAACAAGGAATTATTGGGGGGAAGGAGGGAGGTTTCATTGATTCAAAAACAGGTAGCAGGATAAATTATGGTGATTTTAATTTCTTCCTTGTTCTCACAGCAGTGGGAGAATTAAAAGAATGAAAAGGCAATGTTTCCACGTCCATTTCTCTGTGTGTTCCAAGGCTTAAGTTCTCTTTACTCCTTACCATCCTTTAAGGGGCCAGTGCTTAGGGGCCCACACCAAATTCAACCTACTCAGGCCTTAGTATGAAAGGCCCATCCAAGAATCAATGCCATCCATGCACAGGAGTAGAATCAACACTACAATTACATGGACTAAAATCAGGGGCATGTTGTTCTTCCACCATAAAATAGGTGCACTGCTTCACCAGAAGAAACTTGACTAGATGCAGGATGGTCAGAAAAGTAGGTTGCCTCTGAGAGGGACTTTTCCGTGGTAAATATCACCTGACTGGATCCCTCAGAGCCTGAATCTCAACCTCTTCCTTTGTCCTGGCCCCTCAGCCCTAACCCATACACATCCAGACATTCTAGAATCTCCCTTGCCTTTGAAAACCAATCTTGATGTTAGTGTTGTTCTCGCTATGACTCTCTTTACCCTGGGGTGGGAGAGATGCTAATACTTGGACAGGCAAGTGGCAGATGCCTAACTGGGGTTAAAATCTGTGGGCTGATTCCAGGGCTGTTCTTCTATTAGTAGCAGTTTCCTGGGTGGAGGGAATGACTGTAGGGTGTAACCAGGGAGATCAGCCACCAGGCTTGGCAAGGATTTCTGCGTCCAGTCTTGATATGGAGTCCCATGTCTTCAAGTGGACCTCGAAGTCAAAGGCAAAGAGCAGGGTGAGTGGCAACCATGATGCCACTTCAGACCAGGTGTTTTGAACACTTGAGACCAGATTTTCAGGATTAAAATCTGAGTTATTTCTGTTGTGAGATGGCTGCTTCCCAAACAACTCAGTCTAAATTTCATACCAAGCGATAATGATTTTGGTTCAGAAAGTACTGTTTCAGGACTTCCCTGCTGGCCCAGTGGTTAAGACTCCATGATTCCAACGCGGGGGGCATGGGTTCAGTCCCTGATCAGGTAACTGAGATACCACATGCTATGGGCCGAGGCCAGAAAGTAAAAAACAGACAAACAAGCAGCTGTTTCTTGCCCTTGTGTGTTGTGGCTTGAAGTCCTAACTGTTCCAGCTGTTACACCGAGTGCTGGACACTATTCTAAGCCACTCAAGGGTGTGATGACTTCCCTGGTGGCTCAGATGGTAAAGTGTCTATGTACAATGCGGGAGACCTGGGTTCGATCCCTGGGTTGGGAAGATTCCCTTGAGAAGGAAATGGCAACCCACTTCAGTACTCTTGCCCAGAAAATCCCATGGACGGAGGAGCCTGGTGCAGGCTACTGCTCATGGGGTCGCAAAGAGTCGGACATGACTGAGCGACTTCACTTTCACTTTCAGGGGTGTTATGGCACTGAACCAGGTCAGACCCACCCTCGAGGCCTTGGAGCACACCTCTGGCCTGTTTCTAAACATACACTGATTCAGTGATCAATATACGATCATGAGTCCCGACCCGGGGAATGAAGTCAGTTCTCCTGTATCGCAGGCAAATTCTTTACTATCTAAGCCACCAGGGAAGCCCCAAAGACACCTACCTCTGGGGAATGTAGGCTGTGCCTAAAACTGTCATTAAACAAGATAGCTTATTTTAAAACTCTCCATATTTTAAAAATTCTTTTTTGAACAGGTATAACCATATCAGAGACCTACAGTTTAACTCCTTTGTTGTTTACTATTTCCTGATGTTGTAAAAAGGCTTAGCTTTCAGTTAAGAGTCCAGTGTTAGAGAAGGGAAGAAGTCACACCTCTCTGCTCCATGTCTGGAGAAGGAAAACACATGGAGAGTAGCCACCACAGTGTGGAAACGACTTATAAAAATGTAATGTACAACATTGGTTTTCCTTTTGGAAAGTGGCCAAGTTTTGTGCCCTGATTCCTCTCAGATGCACCAAATGAACACAGAGAATCAGCAGACTAGGGAGTCTGCAGGTTCCCAGATGCTGCTCGTGGTGCAACAGTGATTCTATGGCTACTCTACCATCTGGCCCATCACACTCCTGTCAAATTATGTTTTGCAGTGTCATCTGATGAAGCTATGCAGCATAACATGGCAAGCTGTGATAGAGTACACGGGGAAAATGAATGAGCATACCAGCTGATTCACCAGCGGTCCTGCTTCCTCAAGCTTGTTCTTCTTTTTTTTTTTCTCCTGCTGGTAGGAGAAAACGCAAGAAAAGAAGAGAAATTTCTGGATGTATCAGACCCAAAGCTATAAACAAAATAATGTGCAATGTTCAAAGAAATAATAACATGAGCTACATATAGCCTTGTTCATGGAAGCAATTTAACTGGGGAAACAAGTTTTGCTTTAAACAACTCATATTTTTACTTAGCTGAATAAATATGTGTCATTTTCTACAGATACTAAGAATGGAATAAAAATTTCTTTCGGCAGTCCCTCATGTAGTTGGATGATCCAGAAAGAGATATTTTAGGCTGGTGGTCCTCCAAGTGTGGTCCTAGGTGGGCAGCATCAGCATGGCCTGGGAACTAGTTAGAAATGCATGTTCTCAGTCTCCACTCTGGATCTACTGAGTCACAAACCCTGGAGGTGGAGCCCAGCATTTGAACAAACCCTCCAGTGATTCTGATGCAGACATACTACACGTAAGAAAACCCCTTTAGGGAGAGAAAAGTGGGCTTTGAATACATTATCTACTGCTTTGTGTGAAGCTTAACTAGTATGAAGGCCCAATTTTAGAAATCCAAAGATAATTTGAAATATTCAGAATGCTGTTTTAGATAAATAACATAGGAAAAGGCAGAATTTTATATAAAACAAGCCAAGTTAATCTAGATTTTAGCCAGAGGAATAAGGCTACCATAGATTCTGAAATAAAACTATCACATGCTGATCCTGGGTCTACCCTGGCATTCAGAGATGCTGGAAGAAGAGGGAATCAGTTTTCCTTTGTCCATATATCAAATGTCAAATATTCATATAGTAACAGCTGTGAGCTTTTTTCTCCCAACTTTGTTTTGAGATTTTTTGGGGGGGATGTGGACCATTTTTGAAGTCTTTATTGAGTTTGTTAACAATATTGCTTCTGTTTTATGTTTTGTTTCTTTGGCCGTGAGGCATATAGGATCTTAGATCCCCAACCAGGGATTGAACCCACACTCCCTGCTTTGGAAGGTGAAATGTTAACCACTGGATGACCAGGGAAGTCTCTTTCCCAATTTTGGTCTCACATAGTACTGTAAACTTACCCCTGAAACTAAAATACCTACAATGATGTCATTTTAATAATAAAAAATGAAGACATATATAAATGAGATAAGCTATTTTGTATATTTGAATAGCAATTTAAAATGCAGTTACATTGAGATCAAGTCTTTGTTAAACTATTTTTGGTGCTTTGGGGACCACAGACCAAATACTCAACATATTATGAATTTCTGTTTAGAAAAAGGAAAAAATCTTCTCTATCCCCAACAGTTTCTTTATCAGCCAGGCACTTGCCAAATGTCACTCCTTTGCAACTCGGAAGTCTGAAAATACAACTGTGTGTTTGCAAACTGTGCTCAGAAACTTAACAATAATGCTTACCTTGTTTATCTGGGTCCATTTTAGGAATTTCCTGGAATGACAGTTGGGAAGAAGCTCCTTGTAACTGGAAACAAACCAATATTTTAAGCAGGAGGTTTATGAAGTGATCAAGTGGGATAGGAAGCAAAAAGACAACTAAGCAAAGTCTTTTTACCTGTGGCACAATGACTACAAGGTGTTCAGAGGGACCGAAATCTCCTGGAGGATAAAAAATAGGAAAGCAGGGAGAGGCTTTTTATATGGGTCCCATCTCTAGGGATTTAGAGCTATATCTCAGAAACTGGAAACAGATCCTTAAACTAATATGGTGAATACTTAGAACTTTTTTTTTAATTGAGATATAATTGACATACAACATTATATTAATCCAAGGTATATAACATAATGATTTGATATATGTATATTTTACAAAATGATCACCACAATAGGTTTAACATCATCATACTCAGTTATACATTTTTTTTCTTGTGATGAGACCTTTTAAGATCTACTCTCTTGGCAACTTTCAAAACAATACAGTATTGCTAGCTATTAGTCATCATGCTGTAGGTGAATACTTAGAACTTTTGAGACATTATAATTTTAAGAGTGGACTAGAGTCTCACTTCAAGAAAGTAGAAATCTACTTGAATTTTGAAGGAAAAACTTTGAAGCTCTCAAAGCTTGAATTTCTAAAGCACTATATTAAATAATTTTATACATTAAATACCTGAAAAATATTATCTACTTGAACATATTATTGCATATATGTTGCATTTATATGCATGTGTGTATATGGAATATCAGTTTGCTTTCAACAAAAAGAATAATTTATTTTATAATAAAACCTTAAGCGGTTCTAAACAAAAAGAATAATTTATTTTATAATAAAACCTTAAGCAGTTCTAAGAGTAAGGCATTTCTAAATATGAGCAGTTAAAAAGTGTTTTAAAAAGTTATATGATAATTAGGCTTATAAAGGATTTCTCTTCTTCTTCTAATGAGTGTATTAATTAAGGTACAAATTATTGGGCAGATAAGCAATACTTTACAGAGAGATACCAAAAGAAAATTGATTTACATTATTTCTTTAAAAATATGATAGCAACAGTTATAATACCAGACTTGCCCCAAACCAGGAAAGTTCCAAATATAGTCAAGTAAGATTTGTTTTGAAAAGCTGTAGCAAGGGCCATCAGGTTAGAACTCTTTTGGTGTTCTCCTGAGCCCATCCTGAAGTCCTCAGGTAGATGCAGAAGGGTCCAGCCTGCCATCCTATCAACAATTCTCCTGGAAATGCAGTGTATCTGCCTCCATGCTAGGTCCTTACCTTCCTTAGTGTCCTTGGGGAATCAGTTTAGTCAAACATTCTGCAGTGGTTACTCAGCAGGTTTGGAAGAAAGATAGGTTGAGTACTAACAGATTGCCAGACGTGGCATTCCTATGGAGAGTCAATGTCCTGTTCTGACTGCCCAGCAATGACACAAGAAAGTGACATTGAGGCTGCCCTGTTTTTAAGGGCTCACAGAAGTGCATTCATTAGTAATTAAGATGATGAATAATTTAAGGCCACTCCTACAACTCTGTTTCAAAGGGCTCTTTCGTATTGATTTCGTGTGTGTGGGAGAGACAAGTAAAACTTCTGTGTGCTGTCCAGAGCAGGGGCTACCATAGAGATTAGGAGACAGTAAGAAAGGCCCCACGTCCTGGGTAACAGCCACCTTACTAACCATCCCAGGTAATAAGAATGACCTGGGAATAGAATCTAATTCATCTGATTATTCTTTTAGGAACACAGAGATAGAGCTATAGATTTTTTAAGGCACCAAATATGCCTTTAAAAGGATAATAATAATTTATGAATGCACATTTCCTCTTAAGTTTTAAGTATAATCTGAAAACACAGTTTTTAAATTCAAATTAAAAATATCCCTGCTGTAATCCTAATAAGGTTTTGTTTTTAAAAATGATGTCATATGAACCCAAATATATTAGAACTTTACCACTAACATCACCAGGCGGCTGGAGACCTGTCTTTCAGAAGGGCTGGAATGCAAAGCATGGGTACATTACTCCAAGAGCAGTACCCAGAGAGCCAGAACATCAGGGAGTCCTTGCTCCCAACTGTCACCCAGTCCAAGCTCGCTCTGCTCTAAGAGATGAAATGTTGAGGCAAGGAATATGACTTTATTCGTATTCTCAGCATGAATCTCTCAAAATAACATTTTATAGGAGTCTGGATACCACTTATACAGAATGGAGATGGGGGGAGGTGTGGAAACAAAGTAAAAAGGCTATTTATCTTCCAAATATCTCCTAGAATGACAAGCCTCCAGGAGGGGATGCGTTAATTTCTTCCTTCCTGTAGCCATCCATAGGTGAATGTGGTCCTGAACAAATGCACTTTGAATTAATTTTCAGGCAAAGGGGTAGGGTTCCCTGGGGCAGGAGATTATATATAAGTGGTACCCTTTTAGTGGAAAAAGCAATAGGAAGCAAAGGCTAAAGTAACAGACTCAAGATAGAGTCAGCATTGGCTCTTCCCTGTAACACAATTGATACTCCTAAAACAATTATCATAATGAAGGAGGAAACAGAACAGGCTCTATCTTGAAAGCAGAACTCCATCTTGGGCCGGACTGTGGACTTTGAGCTATATGCCCAGTATCTAGGGAAATGACACACCAACTGGAAAACCAGGCCCCCAGAAGGAAGAGCCCCAGGGCTCTCAATCGCCTAAAAGAATACCCTAATTATCTGTGTAATCGAATAGAATCATGCATTCTATTATGCTTGTTAGGGTATGACCACAAGCCTATTGTTAATTGTCCACTGTTAACTACCTAGGCTTAAGGCATATGAATCGCGGGTTAACTTTGATTATATCTTTCTTTTTCCTTTGTTCAGACTAGTTTCAGGGAATTTAGGGAGGTGGGTTTGCCCACATACACTTAGGGTATATAAGGTTTTCACAAAAACTGGTCGAGGTCCTCGGCTAAGAGGAGACTCTACCTTGGGCCCACTGGTGTAATAAACTGCACTCCACGGAACGCGTGGCTACGACAATAAGTGGTCACCAATACACTTCAGAAAACACCATGAGAAAAATCAGTATCAACTCTAACAACAGCCAACTTATTCCTTTCGTCTCAAAAAGCATTAGTATGGCACTACTGGTTTTGTGAAACCAGAAACTTTGGACATTTAAAAAATGAAAATTGATTAGTAATGGGACAAGAATGGGATCAAGTGGAGGGAGGAAAATATATAATTTGTTTTTCTCTATATAAATTTTGTTGATTTTTCTGGGAGCAGATAAGACAATTTAGGAACAGAGGAAATCTGTCTCACTGGAAATATGTTTGAGTGATATAGACTTAAACTGGAGAACAGATTTCAAAGTTTCTTAATTTCATTATATGTGCATCAAGACAGCATAATACTTGAGGTACTGGCAACAGAGGAAGGTTGAAAAGTTTTCCTGAATGCTGCCATGTTGAGAATTGAGCCAATCTCCAGCACTGATTGATTACATGGATCAAAAATCTTGCTCCCTCAAAGGAAGGTTATCTGTCTGAAGTTCCAGGCAAATGATATAATAAAATAGACAAAGATTTAAGTACATGAGAACGAACTAGGGGATGTTAGTAATTTAAGCAAATAGGCAATTGATAGTCTGAGCCTGGCAGGTTTGGGATAGCTAAGATGAAAGATCCAAGGACAGTTTTAGGTTCACTTACTTCTGTTAACTGGAAGTTTTTAATTACTGTTGCACCTCCTGGTTCAAGTTCAGATAGACTTAGTTACATTAAGACTTTTCTTTTTCATAGTTTGTTTTGGGTTATACGTCAAAACAAGTTATTATATTTTTTCAACATTATAGATAACTGACAAGCTTTCATTTTTTTTACTAGTATGGCAGTGTGTGTGTGTATGCTAAATTGCTTCAGTCATGTCTGGTTCTTTGTGACTGCATGTAAAGGAGGAAACAGAACAGGCTCTATCTTGAAAGCAGGACTCCATCTTGGGTCAGACTGTGGACTTTGAGCAATATGCCCAGTATCTATAGAAACGACATACCAACTGGAAAACCAGGCCCTCAGAAGGAAGAGCACCAGGGCTCTCCATCGCCTAAAGAATACTCTGTGTAACTGAATAGAATCATACATTCTATTATGCTTATTGGGGTATGACCACAGGCCTATTGATAATTGTCCACTGTTAACTACCTAGGCTTAAGGCACATACGCTTAGGGTATATAAGGTTTTCACAAAACCTGGTCGGGGTCCTTGGCTAAGAGGAGACTCTGCCTTGGGCCTGCCAGTGTAATAAACTGCACTCCACTCTCTGCATTGTCCTTCTGAGTGAGTTTGTTTCCCCAGACACATGGCTATAACACATGGACTGTAGCCCATTAGGCTCCTCTGTCCATTGGATTCTCCAGGCAACATTACTGGAGTGGGATGCCTTGCCCTCCTCCAGGGAATCTTTTCAATCCAGGGGTCGAACCTGCATCTCTAACATCTCCTGCATTGGCAGGCAGGTTCTTTATTGCTATTGCCATCTGGGAAGCCCAGTACGGCAGAAGTGCCTGTAAATCACAATTTTGTAATTCACAATGTCTTTACCTTCTGAAAAAGAGGAGCTCCACCCTGAGGAAGCAGGTGAGAAGAGGGTTCAATCTGCCTGTGCCATGACAGCTTGCCCTGATTTGGACAGACTCCATACCAATCAGAAACTGATGACTGTTCCCTATTGTGATGGAAACTATTTTTTGAAGCAGCCAGTATTCTGTTTGATATCTGATAGCTCTTTATACATACATCTGAAGACTCTAACTCCCAAGAGACAAGGAAGATCCTTGACACATCACACCCTAAAATGTGTAGGTAGTCCCTTACATAAATTACAGGACAATTTTACATACATATTTACATACATGACGAACTCTTTTAATAAATAAAGTTACCAAAGTTGACTCAAGAAAAAATAGAGAAAAGAGAACCTTTGTGCATTGTTGGTGGAAATATAAATTTGTACTGCCATTATGGAAAACAATATGTTTAAAAATAGAACTACCTTGTTATTCAGCAATCCTACTTTTGCTATATATCCAAAGGAAATAAAAACAATATCTCAAAGAGATATCTGAACTTCCATGTAAATTATAGCATTATTCACAGTAGGCAAGATACAGAAACAACATTAACATTCAACCATGGATGAATAGATAAAGAAGGTGGGATGTGTATATATACAATGGAATATTATTTAGCCTTAGAAAAGAAGGCAATCCTGCTATTTGCAAAAATATGAATGAACCTGGAGGATATTATGTGAATTTGAAATGACAGACACAGAAAGACAAATGTTACATGATCTCACCTGTGGAATTTAAAAAGAAAAGAAAAAAAGTCAACCTCATTGTAACAGAAAGTAGAATGGTGGTTACAGAGGCTGGGGGCTGACGGTGGGGTTGGGAGGACATGTGCAGGGAAAGGGAGATATTGATCTCAGGCTACAAACTCATTCTTCAGGCTTCCCTGAGGTCTTCCATGCTGTGCTTAGTCACTCAGTCACATCTGACTCTTTGTGACTCCATGGACTGCAGCCTGCCAGGCTCTTCTGTCCACGGGGATTCTCCAGGCAAGAATATTGGAGTGGGCTACTATGCCCTCCTCTAAGGGTTCTTCCCAACCAAGGGATTGAACCCAAGTCTCCCACGTTGCAGGTGGATTCTTTACCAGCTGAGCCATGCTGGAGGGGGTAGCCTATCCCTTTCTCCAGTGGAGATCTTCCCGAGCCAGGATTTGAACTGGGTCTCCTGCATTGCAGGTGGATTCCTTACCAGCGGAGCTACCAGGGAAGCCCTGAGGTCTTCCAGGAGCACCCGATCTGAAGCAGCTTCAACACATACCTCCATTTTATTCATAACTATTAGCACAACCTGTGGTCATCTTGGTTCTTTATTTGTTAACTTACTATTGGCTTCTACTAGAAAACAAACTCCTCAGAGGCAGGAATAAGAGGTCTTTGTTTATCTCTGTGTGACACTGTGATTCATAATAAGAAATATGTGTATTTGGATTTTGCCCTTTGTTCCTTTTCTGGCGCGCTCAGTGCTCATTCGCTTAGTTGTATCAGACTCTTTGTGACGCTATGGACTGCAGTCTGCCTTGACATTTTCTCCTCCAGACGACCTTTTGGCAGTGAGCTCCTTAAACTCTTGGAATTTCCTAAGGGATGAAAGTGTGGAATTGTCTTTGGTTATGTTAATGAGGTGACTTTCCAAAGCACTTAAGGATAGGGGACTGGTTGCCAAAGAAACCAACCACCTTTTTAGCAGGTTGGAACTTTGCATCCTACTCTGTTGACCTCAAGGCCGAATCACTTACCAATAGACAATGAGGAGGGAAAACCACTAGGCCATTCAGGTGTGACCTAAATCAAATCCCGTATGATTATGTAGTGGAAGTGACAAACAGATTCGAAGGACTAGATCTGATAGACAGAGTGCCTGAAAGACTGTGGATGGAGATTCACAACATTTTATAAGAGGCAGTGATCAAAACCATTTCCAAGAAAAAGCAATGCAAAAAGGCAAAATGGTTGTCTGAAGAGGATTCACAAATAGCTGAGAAAAGAAGAGAAGTTAAAGGCAAAGGATAAAGGAAAGATATACTCACCTGAATGTAGTTCCAGAGAATAGCAAGAAGAAATAAGAATGCCTTCCTTAGTGAACAATGCAAAGAAATAAAGGAAAACAATAGAATGGGAAAGACGGTGGCTCAGATGGTGAAGAATCCACCTGCAATGAGGGAGAACTGGGTTGGGAAATTCCCCTGGAGGAAGCCATGGCAGCCCACTCCAGTAGTCTTGCCTGGAGAATCTCCACGGACAGAGGAGCCTGGTGGGCTATGGTCCAAGGGGTAGCAAAGAGTCAGACACGCTGAGCGACTAAGCAAGGCATGCAGCACAGAGAGCTCTTCAAGAAAACTGGACCTAACAAAAGCAGAAAATATTAAGAAGAGGTGGCAAAAATACACAGAAGAACTGTACAAAAAAGATCTTAATAACCTGGGTAACCACAATGGTTACCCTAGATCACTCACCTAGAGCCAGACATCTTGGAGTGCAAAGTCAAACGGCCTTAGGAAGCATCACTACTAACAAAGCTAGTGGAGGTGATGGAATTTCAGCTGAGCTATTTCAAATCCTATAAGATGATGCTGTGAAAGTGCTACACTCAATATGCCAGCAAATTTGGAAAACTCAGCAGTGGCTACTGGACTGGAAAAGTCAGTTTTCCAAAGAAAAGCAACGTCAAAGAATGTTCAAACTACCACACAACTGCACTCTTTTCACATGCTAGCAAGGTAATGCTCAAAACTGTCAAAGCCTGGTTTCAACAGTACTTGAACTGAAAACTTCCAGATATACAAGCTG
This sequence comes from Cephalophus harveyi, assembly GCA_006410635.1. Taxonomy (NCBI): domain Eukaryota; kingdom Metazoa; phylum Chordata; class Mammalia; order Artiodactyla; family Bovidae; genus Cephalophus; species Cephalophus harveyi. Next base: position 19,727 of record SJYT01069686.1, read on the forward strand.
GATTTAGAAATGGCAGAGGAACTAGAGATCAAATTGTCAACATCTGCTAGATCATCAAAAAAGCAAGGGAGTTCCAGAAAAACATCTATTTCTGCTTTATTGACTATGCCAAAGCCTTTAACTGTGTGGATCACAATAAACTGTGGAAAATTCTGAAAGAGATGGGAATACCAGACCACCTGACCTGCCTCTTGGGAAACCTGTATGCAGGTCAGGAAGCAACAGTTAGAACTGGACATGGAACAACAGACTGGTTCCAAATAGGAAAAGGATTATGTCAAGGCTGTATATTGTCACCCTGCTTATTTAACTTATATGCAGAGTACATCATGAGAAACGCTGGGCTGGAAGAAACACAAGCTGGAATCAAGATTGCCGGGAGAAATATCAATAATCTCAGCTATGCAGATGACACCACCCTTATGGCAGAAAGCAAAGAGGAACTCAAGAGCCTCTTGATGAACATGAAAGAGGAGAGTGTAAAGCTGGCTTAAAATTAAACATTCAAAAAATTAAGATCATGGCATCTGGTCCCATCACTTCATGGCAAACAGATGAGGAAACAAAGGAAACAGTGACATACTTTATTTTCTTAGGCTCCAAAATCACTGTGGATGGTGACTGCAGCCATGAAATTAGAAGACACTTGTATCTTGGAAGGAAAGCTGTGCCCAACCTAGACAGCATATTAAAAAGCAGAGCTATTACTTTGCTGACAAAGTTCGTATAGTCAAAGCTCTAGTTTTTCAAGTAGTCATGTACAGATGTGATAATTGGACCATAAAGAAGGCTGAGCATTGAGGAATTGAAGCTTACTAACTGTGGTGTTGGAGAAGACTCTCGAAAGGACTGCAGGGAGATCAAACCAGTCAATCCTAAAGGAAATCAGTCCTGAATATTCACTGGAAGAACTGATGCTGAAGCTGAAGCTCCAATGCTTTGGCCACCTGATGCAAAGAGCTGACTCATTGGAAAAGACCCTGATGCTGGGAAAGATTGAAGGCAGGAAGAAAAGGAGATGACAGGATGAGATGGCTGGATGGCATCACTGACTCAGTGGACATGAGTTTGAGCAAGCTCTGAGAGATGGTGCTACAGTCCGTGGGGTCGCAAAGTCAGACACGACTGAGCAACTGAATAGCAAGGCAGGAAGAAAAGGGGATGACAGGATGAGATGGCTGGATGGCATCACTGACTCAGTGGACATGAGTTTGAGCAAGCTCTGAGAGATGGTGCTACAGTCCGTGGGGTCGCAAAGTCAGACACGACTGAGCAACTGAATAGCAATGATGATTTAATCAATCACTCCTACAATGAAGTTTTCATAAAACCCTCAAAGGACGGGGTTCAGAGAGCTTCCCAGTTGATGAGGCCGTGGAGATTTGGGGACAGCAGCATACTGGGGAGGGCATGGAAGCTTCATAACCTTTCCCTATATGCTGCCTTCTGCATCTCTTCCATCTGGCTCCTGAGTTATATCTTTTTTTTTTTTTTTTAACAAACTAGTAATTTATTAAGTTAACTCTCTCCCTGAGTTCTGTGAGATGCTCTAGGAGATTAATCTCACCCAAGGAGGGAGTCATTGGAACTGCTGATATACAGCTGTTGGTCAGAAGCACTGGTGACAATCTGACCTTTTGATTGGTGAAGTGGTGTGTGTGTGTGTTGGGACTGAGCTCTCAGCCTGTGGGGTCTGAGCCTATCTCCAGGTAGACAGCGTAAGAATTGAGCTGAATCATAGGATGTGCAGCTGATCTCAGAGAATACCTTAGTGGTGGGGAAGACCCTCACACATCAGAATTGGGAGCAGAATTATTCTCTGTATCCCGCGTACTTGTTTCCCATGTAGTATGAGCCGTCATAAGCACCCAAGAAATGTGTTAGATAAGGCAGTCAGGAGAGACTAGTTAGCACTGTGTAGGAAGAGAGTACCCTGCCCGTGGTCTCAAACACTCCATATGGCATATGGCTCTTCTGTGGAAATAAAGTTAATTAGAGTCTGAAGTTTTCAGATTTCCAATTCATCTAAATACTTTTCCTTGTTCTGACTCCAAGTCTTCTGATTATATTCTGTGTCCCCATGTAGCTTGCATAGGAAGTAAACTCACTCTCAGGACTGTGGACATCTGGTATCCTTGATGGTTCTATTTTAAACCTAAGACTTATAAATTGGCCTCTAGTTCTATCATTAGTCTTGGTTGGTTTTTTGAGGATGATTAATAGTGCCTGAGAACTATACTTCTTATTGTGCAAGGCTGAAGATAGACTTTGGTGCTGGATTCTACCTAGGTAATATCACCCTAGAAGAAAACTAGCTCACTTCCTTGGAAACTTACTGGTTTTCCTTTTTTATACATACTTCAAAAAATAGTAATGATTGCCATTAGAATTTAGAAGAGAGGGACAAAAACATATACTGATCACAATTATGTCTCAGGCATTATTCTAGGTGCTTAGAAAAGATCAGAGGACAGATGATGACCCTGCCATCCTAGATGGGAGATGGACATTATAACTAGTAATAATACGTGAACAAATAATAATACTGATTATTATAAGTGCCATAGAATAAAATAAAAAGTAGAGCAGAATAAAGAGAATTGAGACTATAGAATATGACAGCATTAAATAGCATGGCATGTGTAGGCTCTATTAAGTTGAGCAAAGACTTGAAGGAAGTGAAGACGTTGGCTAAGCACCATTTAGAGAAAGAGTGTGCCAGATAGAGTCTCTGAGGAGGGAGAGTACTTGGCAGATGTAAGTCATAGTTTAGAGGCCAGTGCGGCCAGAGCTGAGTGGGAAGAGCATGGAAGAGAGGAATAGGAGAGAGAGATGTTCGTCGTTCAGTTGTGTCTGACTATTTTTTGTGACCCCCATGGACCGTGATCTGCCAGGCTCCTCTGTGCATGGAATTTTCCAGGCAAGAATACTGGAATGGGTTGCCATTTCCTTCTCCAAGGAGAGATGAGAGATGCAAAGGTGAGAGTGGGGGTGGGGAGAGGCCACTGTAAAGATTTGACCTTTTGTTTTTGCTCAGTCGCCCTGTCATGTCCAACTCTTTGCGACACCATGGACTGCAGCATGCCAGGCTTCCCTGTCCTTGACCATTTCCCGGACGTGAACTCAATGGTTCATGTTCATTGAGCCAGTGATGACATCCAACCATCTCATCCTCTGACCGTTACCCTGAAGTAAATTGAGAGCCTCTACAGACTTTTAAACATAGATGAGATACTATTACCAAGAGGAATTTCTGGCTCTGGCCGCTTAGCGCTCAAAAGCCAATAAACAGGACAGGTTGATGGAAAGGGGAGCGGGGAGGGTGGCAGACATCTGTCCAAAGGCCAACCTCCCTCCCCCACGACAAACAGGGAATGAGAGCTTTTATAGACAGGGGTGAGGGGTTACATGCAGAAACAGCACCATCATCTCTAACAGTCTTCTTCAAGTTGATCACCAGTGGTCTGACCAGCATCATCTTGATTGTTTTAGGTACAGTTAAACCTTAGTTCCAGGGTCCATTTGTTCCCATTTCTTTGTGGTCAATTCTCAGAATTGTGGCACTCATGTCCTGGGTACAGTCTGGTCACCGTGTAGTTAACTTCTCCACATGGTGTTTTGGCATCTATAAGACAGCTCACAGGATATGGCCCAGAATATTATCTATAGCGCTTGAGAAAGAACGAAAGGTCCCTGGCAGTGGTGGTGGTTTGGTCGCTAAGTCATGTCCAACTCTTGCGACCCCATGGACTCTAGCCTGCCAGGCTCCTCCGCCCATGGGATTCTCCAGGCAAGAATACTGGAGTGGGTTGCCATGTCCTTCTCCAGGGGATCTTCCCGACCCAGGAATCGAACCTGGGTCTCCTGCACTGCAGGCAGATTCTTTACCAGCTGAGCTACAGGGAAGCCCTAAGTATGTTTGAATTGTACTTGGTATATGTATTTGTGTGTGTATTACTCGCTCAGTCATGTCTGACTCTTTGTAGCCCCACAGATTGTAGCCACCCCTGAGTATGCTTAATGACTACGTTGTTGTCATTTAGTCTCCTTTGACTGTTTTCCTTTGTCTCAGCATTTCTCACTTCTCTGATTAAACTTATTCTTTCACAAAAGGCAGGCAGAAGACATGCTGGGGTGGCAAGGACCATACTGTCCTGCTCCATTTCAGTACTATTTGATTTACAGGAGAATACTTTGGAGTTGGAGCCAATAGGATTTCCCAAGAGACTGGATGTAGAACATGAGGGAACAAGAAGTAAAGGATGACTCCAGTGATTTTGGTTTGAGCAATTGGAAGGACAAGTTCCCCTTCACTGAGAATCTGGGGGAGGAACAAATCTGAAGTGAGATGTTGGAATAAAAGAGAAATTGGGGGCTTGTCAATTTATTTGCCTATTTGCCATTTAACTGGGAATTTGAAGAAAAATAGAGAAGTGTAAACTTTGGAAGAAATGAAAGTCTGCAGATATTAGTTGGAGAGTTACCTACCCACAGATAGAATGTAAAGCCATGGAACTAAATGGAATTATTGACAGATGAGTGTAGATAGAGAAGATAACCAAGGATAGACTCTTGGAGCATTCCAACCTTACAAGAGAAGAGGGGGAATTAGCAAAGGATACAGAGAAAAAGTGGGGCACCTCATGGGATGAAGTAGGAAAAAAAAGCATGGGCGTGCCCTGCACTGGAAGGCAAGTGATACGAAGGGAGAGAAATGATCCACCACGTCAAACACTGGTGATGGGTCAAATCTGTGTGAGGACTGAGGATGCACCACGAGATTTTTCAATCATTGCAGTGATTTCTGGGGGCTGTGGATGAAAACCTGACTTGGTGGCATTACTTGAGTGACTATTGCCTGCTGTTCTTGGGCAAGAGACACTCGGGCCTGGGGCCACTTTCCCTGAGACAGGTATTGTACCTAAAGGAAAGAAGGAAACCACACCTCTGCAAAACCCTGCTTACGGCCCTTTGTATAGAAATCATGCTTCCTTGGACCAATGAAGTGAGAAGCTTGTGATCAGAGATCTCTGAGGGCTTATAATTTCTGCCCAGAAGAAATTAATCAAAGACACAGAGCAGCTGCTCAGGCTTGGGAGGGTTATGGGCTTTGCTTCCAGCAGCTCAGCTGTCAGCGTGGGTAACATTTCTGTGTCCTCTGCAGAATGAGTAAGCATTCAGCTCTGGGCAAGGACCATTTTAGAGGTAAAGATGCTCATGTTAAGGCCAGCAAAGGAGCAAATGAAGGTTATATACAACATTATTTCCCACCTGGCAGGGAGTAGAGGGAGGAAAAGGCTCTTTAATAATTTCCTTCTTTCTGAGATAAAAGAAGTGATTTGTCCAGGAGAAGGAAGGTCACCCCACTGTGTCAGACCCAAGGAGGCTTCAGTGAGATAAGACTCTAGGCAGGGCCAGTGGTCTGTGAGAGCGTGGGGAGGCAGCAAACTAAAGCTCAGAGGATTGTGGCAGACCAGTCTGGGTGGCATGAAGAAGTCCTGAAACACTGGGCTGGTAAGTGGAATCCTGTGGCCAGAAAGTGAGTGTCAGGACTATAGTTCAGTCACTCATTTGTGTCTGACTCTTTGTGACCCCATGGACTGCAGCACACCAGGCTTCCCTGTCCATCACCAACTCCTGGAGCCTACTCAAACCCATGTCCATTGCATCGGTGATACCATCCAGCCATCTCATCCTCTGTCGTGCCCTTCTCCTCCTGCCTTCAGTCTTTCCCAGCATCAGGGTCTTTTCCAGTGAGTCAGTTCTTCACATCAGGTGGCCAAAGTATTGGAGTTTCAGCTTCAACATCAGTCCTTCCAATGAATATTCAGGACTGATTTCCTTTAGGATGGATTGGTTGGATCTCCTTGCTCGCCAAGGGGCTCTCAGGAGTCTTCTCCAACACCACGGTTCAAAAGCATCAATTCTTGGGCACTCAGCTTTCTGTAGTCCAACTCTCACATCCATACATGACTACTGGAAAAACCACAGCTTCAGGACTATAGGTGTCAATAAAGGGAATTGGGGAGGCAGTTGACTTAGGAGGTGACTGCCCATTAGCTGGGGCAGTGATTATCAAAGTGTGGTCCCCAGATTAGCAACATTAGCACCGCCTGGGAATTTCTGAAGAATGTAGATTCTCAGACCCCACATAAGACCTGCTGAATCAGAGACTCTGCAGATGGGGCCCAGCAATGTGTTTTTGACATATTATTCTGATTCATGCTGACACTGAAAACTATTGGTCTAGGACTGAACTAGGCTGGTAACATTTACTAACTGGAACTGAGAACACTAAAAATATGAAAGTCAATACAGCTTTAGAACCTGAGTGGGAGAATTGTCTAAATTATCTAAATATATTTCCTATTCATCCCCAATAACAACAACAAAATAAAAGCTATTTCTCCATCAAGTTATATAGCTTTTGGCTGTTTAAGTAACAGAAACCACAACAGGGGCTTAAACTATGTTTGTCGTTTGTTTGACAGAAACTCTGAAGTTGATCCAAGGTTGGCTCTGAGGCCTTTTGAAGTCATTGAGGCCTTGGGTTCAGGCATCAGGTTTTTCTCTTGCTAAACTTCTATTCTCCTGGTGGTATCCTGCTGGTGATGTCTGTCCTTATTGCCACAAAATGATCCTCCAAGCTGCAAGCATTACATTCTGGTAGAAGAACGTGTTAAACAGGAAGTAGGTGGAAGTCAAAATGCTTTCTTCTTGCATATCATTCATTCATTCTCTTTCTCTCTGCTCTCCCCATCTCCAGGCCCCACCCCACCGCACCCCTCTCTCTTTCACACATACAGCCCCTCTGGAAGATGACTTCTCCTCATGTATCACTGTACAAAACTGGGCCACATGCCTGCCCCTAGACCAATCACTGGTAAATGAGACTATATTAGATCTATCAAGATTCATGGCTTAAGGTTGGGCCCATTGACCATCCCAACACAATCAGAGTTCAGTTAGTCAGGAGAAAGGCAGCAAGGCTGTAGAGAGGGCAACTAAGAGTGCCTGCTACAGCTACAAGGATGTATACTTAATCTATACTTTAGCTACCAGTAAAGTAACCACTTTATATATATAATGACTTTATCTGAGTCATATTCTAAAATTCCGACTGAATATTCTTCCCTCATGCCTTTATCGGACAGTTTTAATAACATGGAGAAATTATCTTTTAATAATCTCATATTCAAGTTACTCCTAATGGGAAGAGACTTGAAAATTTTCCAAGATGGTTCATTACGTGTAATAAGCTACTGTGAGAACCAGTGCAGCAGCTGAAAAAGAAACACAACAAAATAGTAATTCTCTGAAAGATATTAGTTTTGAAATGGCACAATCATTACTTTTAAACCAATAGCAAACACAAATACTTTCCTCCTCCCATCGTTCTGTATCTTATATTAATTTTCAACAGATGTGTGGTAATAGGTATAGTGGTTAAAATCACTTTGTTCTCTTCGCCTATGGGAGTCATCTATCATAGAGCATCCTGTCACCCCATAGTGGTTCAAACAAGTGATAGTTCTGATTCATACTGGGAAATACAGCCTGCTGGAGATGGGGCTGAATGTTTCCTACAGTGTCCCCAGAGAGGAGAAGCTCTGCCCATGGCTCTCTCTAACCCCTTCCTAGATGTCCACCTATTAGAGAAGCAGCTGATTATTTGATTGGTCAGCGCTTGACACCCACTGGGAAGAGTCTCACTAAAGGGCAGGGCCACTGGCTTGAAAGGTGGTGTTGCGTCCATGGTTGTATTCACTGACTTTCCCTCCTAGTTTTGTCTGATAACTGATGGGCAAAACTGCCTCCAGGTGAATGGAACAGGACGCTTTGCTGCAGTTTCTGAGTTAAACGTTCCAGTCTAGTTCAGTTTTACCCGTGAAGAAGCCCTGCATGTTGAGGGGGCAACTGTCACATGCCTCGCTGTGTGTTGAGGACAGGCAAGTTCTCCTCCAGCTACTGTCCTTGGTGGTCTCACCGCTTTGGTTGAGACCCCCACGAGAAGAGGCAGGGGAAAGTGGTAGGATTAGGGCACAAGACCTCAGTTGAAGTCCTTAACATTAAGTTTTCTTCACTATAAATAAGGTGCTGACTTAAAAAAAAAAAAGCCAAAGTTAGCCATGGTTTTAAAATTGTACACTTTATTATGACAATACAGAATCAATGTAGAAGTGTCTGAAATCTCTCTGAATTTTCAGAAAGTAGTTTGTACCTTGAGCACCATTTAAAACTACAGAGAAAGCACAAGTGCCAGGAGTTTTTAACATGACTCGTGGTCTTTCAAAACGTAAAGAATCCTCCTGTCAATGCAGGGGACACAGGAGATGCAAGTTAAATCAATGGATTGGGAAGATCCCCTGGAGAAGGAAATGGCAACCCACTCCAGCATTCTTGCCTGGGAAATCTCATGGACAGAGAAGCCTTGCAGGCCACACTCCATGGACTCGCAAAAGAGTCGGACACTTAGCAACTAAACAACAACAACAAAAGCTTGAAATATATGAGCAGATGGTATGACTACTACTACTTTAATAAAAGACTATAATTTTTCTTAAACCACAGAATTATAAGGTATGCAAGCGTGCTAAATCGCTTCAGTCGTGTCCCACTCTTTGCAACTCTATGGACTGTAGCCCACCATATTCCTCTGTCCATGGGATTCTCCAGGCAAGAATACTGGAGTGGGTTGCCATGCGCTCCTCCAGGGGATCTTCCAGATTCAGGGTTTGAACCCGTATCTCTTAGGTCTCCTGCATTGACAGGTGGGTTCTCTACCACTGGTGTCACCTGGGAAGCCCAGGTGTAACATTGTGCTTTTCTTTCAAAATGTAGTTTACCCAGGCTACATGCGGTGTCAAGAAACAGAATCTATTCAATTTAGACTAAAAGTGTGGTTTGTTCCAATGACACTTATACCAAGGGCAAACAACGCACAGCTGAGTCTTAGGAAGGTTGTGAACCTGACCAGATCTAAAGACCCCACAGACAGAACCTTGTGGCCTCCTTTCGCTCACTACCATTGCTATCACTCAGACACCAATTCGCTCATCCATTTTGCTGAGTTCAAATTTCTTGAGAGAGCAAGAGAAAGCTCTGATTGTTTCTCCTTGAGCCAGGTGTGTACCAGTCAGTCGAGGCTGATGTGGTAAGGACATGTGAGCAAACGTGGCCACCTAGGCCCATGTCTTAGGGTTGGTCTGTGGGAGGAACAGGTTCTTTCAGAAGGATGTATAAGCAGGGATGCAATGACTGACAATTCTATTTTAGCGTAGTTCAAAAAACAGCAGTTGGTACCAAATTATTTGGAGAAAGTACAGAAATGGCAACCCACTCCAGTGCTCTTCCAGGAAAATCCCACAGACAGAGGAACTTGGTGGGCTACAGTTCATGGGGTCATAGAGAGTCAGACATAATTGAAGTGACTGAGCAGAGCAGAGACAGCAATAAGCAAACATCAGTGAATCCAGGTAATACAAGATGATTGAACTGACTTTGTGTCTGTGCTGTCACTCTTATTGAACTGTCTAGCATAATATTAGCTAAAGACTGAAGCAAACCTTTCAAATTATTCTTCCCTGAATACAGATATTCAGGCTTCCCTGGTGCTTCAGTGGTAAAGAACCTGCCTGCCAATGCAGAAGACATGGGTTTGATCCCCAGGCCAGGAAGATTGCCTGGAGAAGGAAATGGCAACTCACTCCAGAATTCTTGCCTGGGAAATGCCGTGGACAGAGGAGCCTGGTGGGCTACAGTCCATGGGGTCGAAAAGAGTTGGACAGGACTTGGCAATTACACAACAACAAAATATAGATATTGATGGTCTTTCCATATTTATTATACTACCAAATAATCTGATAATTGGCCTGATTTGATCTCACTATTCCATAGCCTTGCCTTCAGAATCTGCGAAAGGAAGGTAATGAAAGAATATGAAAGTCAAAGTGTTAGTCAAAGTGTTAGCCACTCAGACTCTTTGTGATCCCATGTACTGTAGCCCACCAAAGTCCTCTGTCCATGGAATTCTTCAGGCAAGGATACTGGAGTGGGTTGCCATTTCCTCCTCCAGGGGATCTTCCTGACCCAGGGATTGAACCCAGGTCTCCTGCATTGCAGGCAGACTCTTTACTGACTGACCAGGGGATCCCTGAAAGGATGTAACTGTTTTAAAAATACATCGGTCAACATGTTTTCATTGGCTTTTCTTTGGCTACCCCCTTCCTTTCCTTTACTGGATTCCTATACTCAAACTGATTCAATAGCTGAGCAATTGCATGTGTGAGAGGGACCCTATGAAGGAAATCAAACCACTGATCATCATTAGATATTTTCATGTAGCAAAACTAAATTCTGGCCGCTTTTCCTGACTTTAATCTATTTCTGCGCGCAGTCCCTCTTGGCTCCTTTGTTTCTCATTCTGAATTTTGCTTGCGGCTATATTGTCAGTTTCACTTCCTCTTTGGCCTGCTTTTCCTCTATGCACCAATTCTAATTCCCCATGGCTAGTCCCCCTCCAAAGCCTGCCACACTGCACATTTTCAGAATGGAAAGCGCAATGGACCTGTTCATCTTATTGGACGTAGAAATAGAAGGGCTAACATTTTCAGCTGGAAAAGAACCTACCTGCCAATGCAGGAGGCACAAGAGATGTGGGTTCAATCCCTGGGTCAGGAAGATTCCTGGAGAAGGAAATGGAAATCCACTCCAGTATTCTTGCCTGGAAAATTCCATGGACAGAGGAGCCTGGCGGGGCTACGGGGTCACAAAGAGTAGGAGACGACTGAGTATGCATGCGTACATGTGAGGCCATAAGTGAATATCCTGAGTTGGCTAACCACAAAGACATCTATGTCTGCCTTGTTTGCGTAAAATACTGTTAACAACTCAGTTACAAACTTTGAGAATCTGGACCTGCAGATGTATTTGTGTCTACTTCCTCACTTCTTCATTCTGAGGGAAGGGTTCTGTTGTCACTGTCATAACCCTGGTTTTAAAGTAGGAAGCTAGGCTCCAGAGAGTCAGCAAACAAGGCGGAGTTCCTAGGGATGTGGGATCATGTATCACAGGGACACTTGAGCTCTTCTACCCAGTTTATTTATAATAGAAAAGATCACTTTTTAACGTGAATGTCTGTCTACCACCTACTATTTGTGCATTCTTGACTTTGTGGCTTTTCAGAGCCAGTTTGAGGAATCAGATCTAAAAAATCCAATGCAGTAAATAGACAATTAGAAGAACAGCACTTTTAGTATTTTAAGTATATTGATTTTTGCTATTATTCTCATTTTTCCCTATCTTTTTCCTTCTACTCCAAGATTCTCAGAATGCCTTGCCCTCTTTGAGAGTTGCAAGATGTCAGGCCACTTTGTTGTTTATTATTGGAATATAATTGTTTAGCAATGTTGTATTAGTTTCTGCTGTGTTAGATCAGCTACATATATACACATATCCCCTCCATCTCGAGCCAGCCTCCCCATCTCATCCCCATAGGTCATCACATAACACTTAACTCACCTCCCTGTGCTATACAGCAGCTTCCCACTAGCTATCTGTTTTACACATGGGATTACAGATCTCTTTCATATGGTGTCATGGATAAGCCACTGTCAGGGGCAAATGGGTTTCTAGCCAAACATCTCAGTGAAGTGTCTTCCAACCTCCCTGTGAAACTTTGGTCACCGGCAATGTTTCAGCATTTGCTGGCTCCCTCCAGTACAGTTTTAAGTAAAGAAGTATTCAAGATGGAAACAGAATAGGTTATTATCTTCTGGATATACAACTCCTTAGGCAGATTTTAAGAATATATAAGCCTCTATACAAATATATACAAAATACATATATGTAAGTATGTATAAAATTTTCCAGATTTCCCCTGTTAAAGAGATTTCTAACTTGGGCTTGTCAGGGTCTCCTTCCACCCACATTCTGACAAGGATCCTGACTTGGCTTAACAGCTATTTTGAGTTTTGTAATGAGGAATTGAGAAGAAAAGGTGAGAAGAATGAGACATGGGAGCTGGAGCTGAAATTAGAGTATTTGAGGAGAGATGACGTGATTATGACACAGAAGCAATTTTGGTTTTAAAATAAAATTTCCTTCCATCTTTTTTATCTCTTCTTCAAAGCATCTATGAGTACGAGAAGAGTTCTTTCAAAGTTACTTCAGTTGCTGGACTGTGTTTTCTGACCACAAGTTCATTCTCTAAGACTGGATGATTTCTGTCATGATCATCAGCACTGCGGAGGTTGTTTATCACTCGACAGACTCACCATCTGACAAAATTAGATCTTTTTCATCATCTGGCATTAGATGAGTAAACAAATCTTTATAGTCTGAAACAAAATTCGATAAAACATGGTGGGTTTATAACATAACTAACAGCCCACGAGATGTTCTATGTGAGTGCTTTTCAAACTTTGTTGATCATTACCCACTGTAAATTTTTGGTTTTTTACATTCCAGATCAATACCTGCAGCTGTGTGCATGTAATGAAACAAAAAGCTACATGAGAAAATATCCTTTTCTAATTTATTCTTACCCTTCTCTTTTCTACCTGCCTTTTTCTTTCTATTAATATTCTATTTAGTTTACTGGAAAAATGAACTAAATAGAATATTTAGTTTCTGCTCTTCTTACTTACCTTTTATTATCTATTTTATTCTAGCTCAAAAAAAAATGCTAGTTATTATATCCACTTCATACCTACTAAATTTTTTCACAGTTCACCTTTCCATACGGAAAGCACCATACTGTTATAATTGATTCCAGTGCTCATTAAACAAATAGCCCCTATAACAACCCAAATTCAACCCCATTTTCCCCACTTAACCACTACTAAAATTTTTTATGAATTAGTTAAGCCTAAGAGCCTAAAAAACATCTATTTCTGCTTTATTGACTATGCCAAAGACTTTGACTGTGTGCATCACAATAAACTGTGGAAAATTCTGAAAGAGATGGGAATACCAGACCACCTAACCTGTCTCTTGAGAAACCTGTATGCAAAAAAAAAAAAGCCAAAGTTAGCCATGGTTTTAAAATTGTACACTTTATTATGACAATACAGAATCAATGTAGAAGTGTCTGAAATCTCTCTGAATTTTCAGAAAGTAGTTTGTACCTTGAGCACCATTTAAAACTACAGAGAAAGCACAAGTGCCAGGAGTTTTTAACATGACTCGTGGTCTTTCAAAACGTAAAGAATCCTCCTGTCAATGCAGGGGACACAGGAGATGCAAGTTAAATCAATGGATTGGGAAGATCCCCTGGAGAAGGAAATGGCAACCCACTCCAGCATTCTTGCCTGGGAAATCTCATGGACAGAGAAGCCTTGCAGGCCACACTCCATGGACTCGCAAAAGAGTCGGACACTTAGCAACTAAACAACAACAACAAAAGCTTGAAATATATGAGCAGATGGTATGACTACTACTACTTTAATAAAAGACTATAATTTTTCTTAAACCACAGAATTATAAGGTATGCAAGCGTGCTAAATCGCTTCAGTCGTGTCCCACTCTTTGCAACTCTATGGACTGTAGCCCACCATATCTCTGTCCATGGGATTCTCCAGGCAAGAATACTGGAGTGGGTTGCCATGCGCTCCTCCAGGGGATCTTCCAGATTCAGGGTTTGAACCCGTATCTCTTAGGTCTCCTGCATTGACAGGTGGGTTCTCTACCACTGGTGTCACCTGGGAAGCCCAGGTGTAACATTGTGCTTTTCTTTCAAAATGTAGTTTACCCAGGCTACATGCGGTGTCAAGAAACAGAATCTATTCAATTTAGACTAAAAGTGTGGTTTGTTCCAATGACACTTATACCAAGGGCAAACAACGCACAGCTGAGTCTTAGGAAGGTTGTGAACCTGACCAGATCTAAAGACCCCACAGACAGAACCTTGTGGCCTCCTTTCGCTCACTACCATTGCTATCACTCAGACACCAATTCGCTCATCCATTTTGCTGAGTTCAAATTTCTTGAGAGAGCAAGAGAAAGCTCTGATTGTTTCTCCTTGAGCCAGGTGTGTACCAGTCAGTCGAGGCTGATGTGGTAAGGACATGTGAGCAAACGTGGCCACCTAGGCCCATGTCTTAGGGTTGGTCTGTGGGAGGAACAGGTTCTTTCAGAAGGATGTATAAGCAGGGATGCAATGACTGACAATTCTATTTTAGCGTAGTTCAAAAAACAGCAGTTGGTACCAAATTATTTGGAGAAAGTACAGAAATGGCAACCCACTCCAGTGCTCTTCCAGGAAAATCCCACAGACAGAGGAACTTGGTGGGCTACAGTTCATGGGGTCATAGAGAGTCAGACATAATTGAAGTGACTGAGCAGAGCAGAGACAGCAATAAGCAAACATCAGTGAATCCAGGTAATACAAGATGATTGAACTGACTTTGTGTCTGTGCTGTCACTCTTATTGAACTGTCTAGCATAATATTAGCTAAAGACTGAAGCAAACCTTTCAAATTATTCTTCCCTGAATACAGATATTCAGGCTTCCCTGGTGCTTCAGTGGTAAAGAACCTGCCTGCCAATGCAGAAGACATGGGTTTGATCCCCAGGCCAGGAAGATTGCCTGGAGAAGGAAATGGCAACTCACTCCAGAATTCTTGCCTGGGAAATGCCGTGGACAGAGGAGCCTGGTGGGCTACAGTCCATGGGGTCGGAAAGAGTTGGACAGGACTTGGCAAATGCAGAAGACATGGGTTTGATCCCCAGGCCAGGAAGATTGCCTGGAGAAGGAAATGGCAACTCACTCCAGAATTCTTGCCTGGGAAATGCCGTGGACAGAGGAGTCTGGTGGGCTACAGTCCATGGGGTCGGAAAGAGTTGGACAGGACTTGGCAACTACACAACAACAAATATAGATATTGATGGTCTTTCCACATTTATTATACTACCAAATAATCTGATAATTGGCCTGATTTGATCTCACTGTTCCATAGCCTTGCCTTCAGAATCTGTGAAAGGAAGGTAATGAAAGAATATGAAAGTCAAAGTGTCAGTCACTCAGTTGTGTCTGACTCTTTGTGACCCCATGGACTGTAGCCCACCAGGCTCCTCTGCCCACGGAATTTTCCAGGCAAGGATACTGGAGTGGGTTGCCATTTCCTCCTCCAGGGGATCTTCCTGACCCAGGGATTGAACCCAGGTCTTCTGCATTGCAGGCAGACTCTTTACTGACTGACCAGGGGATCCCTGAAAGGATGTAACTGTTTTAAAAATACATTGGTCAACATGTTTTCATTGGCTTTTCTTTGGCTACCCCCTTCCTTTCCTTTACTGGATTCCTATACTCAAACTGATTCAATAGCTGAGCAATTGCATGTGTGAGAGGGACCCTATGAAGGAAATCAAACCACTGATCATCATTAGATATTTTCATGTAGCAAAACTAAATTCTGGCCGCTTTTCCTGACTTTAATCTATTTCTGCGCGCAGTCCCTCTTGGCTCCTTTGTTTCTCATTCTGAATTTTGCTTGCGGCTATATTGTCAGTTTCACTTCCTCTTTGGCCTGCTTTTCCTCTATGCACCAATTCTAATTCCCCATGGCTAGTCCCCCTCCAAAGCCTGCCACACTGCACATTTTCAGAATGGAAAGCGCAATGGACCTGTTCATCTTATTGGACGTAGAAATAGAAGGGCTAACATTTTCAGCTGGAAAAGAACCTACCTGCCAATGCAGGAGGCACAAGAGATGTGGGTTCAATCCCTGGGTCAGGAAGATTCCTGGAGAAGGAAATGGAAATCCACTCCAGTATTCTTGCCTGGAAAATTCCATGGACAGAGGAGCCTGGCGGGGCTACGGGGTCACAAAGAGTAGGAGACGACTGAGTATGCATGCGTACATGTGAGGCCATAAGTGAATATCCTGAGTTGGCTAACCACAAAGACATCTATGTCTGCCTTGTTTGCGTAAAATACTGTTAACAACTCAGTTACAAACTTTGAGAATCTGGACCTGCAGATGTATTTGTGTCTACTTCCTTACTTCTTCATTCTGAGGGAAGGGTTCTGTTGTCACTGTCATAACCCTGGTTTTAAAGTAGGAAGCTAGGCTCCAGAGAGTCAGCAAACAAGGCGGAGTTCCTAGGGATGTGGGATCATGTATCACAGGGACACTTGAGCTCTTCTACCCAGTTTATTTATAATAGAAAAGATCACTTTTTAACGTGAATGTCTGTCTACCACCTACTATTTGTGCATTCTTGACTTTGTGGCTTTTCAGAGCCAGTTTGAGGAATCAGATCTAAAAAATCCAATGCAGTAAATAGACAATTAGAAGAACAGCACTTTTAGTATTTTAAGTATATTGATTTTTGCTATTATTCTCATTTTTCCCTATCTTTTTCCTTCTACTCCAAGATTCTCAGAATGCCTTGCCCTCTTTGAGAGTTGCAAGATGTCAGGTCACTTTGTTGTTTATTATTGGAATATAATTGTTTAGCAATGTTGTATTAGTTTCTGCTGTGTTAGATCAGCTATATATATACACATATCCCCTCCATCTCGAACCAGCCTCCCCATCTCATCCCCATAGGTCATCACATAACACTTAACTCACCTCCCTGTGCTATACAGCAGCTTCCCACTAGCTATCTGTTTTACACATGGGATTACAGATCTCTTTCATATGGTGTCATGGACAAGCCACTGTCAGGGGCAAATGGGTTTCTAGCCAAACATCTCAGTGAAGTGTCTTCCAACCTCCCTGTGAAACTTTGGTCACCGGCAATGTTTCAGCATTTGCTGGCTCCCTCCAGTACAGTTTTAAGTAAAGAAGTATTCAAGATGGAAACAGAATAGGTTATTATCTTCTGGATATACAACTCCTTAGGCAGATTTTAAGAATATATAAGCCTCTATACAAATATATACAAAATACATATATGTAAGTATGTATAAAATTTTCCAGATTTCCCCTGTTAAAGAGATTTCTAACTTGGGCTTGTCAGGGTCTCCTTCCACCCACATTCTGACAAGGATCCTGACTTGGCTTAACAGCTATTTTGAGTTTTGTAATGAGGAATTGAGAAGAAAAGGTGAGAAGAATGAGACATGGGAGCTGGAGTTGAAATTAGAGTATTTGAGGAGAGATGACGTGATTATGACACAGAAGCAATTTTGGTTTTAAAATAAAATTTCCTTCCATCTTTTTTATCTCTTCTTCAAAGCATCTATGAGTACGAGAAGAGTTCTTTCAAAGTTACTTCAGTTGCTGGACTGTGTTTTCTGACCACAAGGTCATTCTCTAAGACTGGATGATTTCTGTCATGATCATCAGCACTGCGGAGGTTGTTTATCACTCGACAGACTCACCATCTGACAAAATTAGATCTTTTTCATCATCTGGCATTAGATGAGTAAACAAATCTTTATAGTCTGAAACAAAATTAGATAAAACTTGGTGGGTTTATAACATAACTAACAGCCCACGAGATGTTCTATGTGAGTGCTTTTCAAACTTTGTTGATCATTACCCACTGTAAATTTTTGGTTTTTTACATTCCAGATCAATACCTGCAGCTGTGTGCATGTAATGAAACAAAAAGCTACATGAGAAAATATCCTTTTCTAATTTATTCTTACCCTTCTCTTTTCTACCTGCCTTTTTCTTTCTATTAATATTCTATTTAGTTTACTGGAAAAATGAACTAAATAGAATATTTAGTTTCTGCTCTTCTTACTTACCTTTTATTATCTATTTTATTCTAGCTCAAAAAAAAATGCTAGTTATTACATCCACTTCATACCTACTAAATTTTTTCACAGTTCACCTTTCCATACGGAAAGCACCATACTGTTATAATTGATTCCAGTGCTCATTAAACAAATAGCCCCTATAACAACCCAAATTCAACCCCATTTTCCCCACTTAACCACTACTAAAATTTTTTATGAATTAGTTAAGCNACTGAGTGACTGAACTGAACTGAAGAGCCTAAAATTTTAATGAACAACTGATATGGTTCTGGTGCAAAGACTCCACAATTTGGCTTTTCCTCCTCTGTCCCAGGAAGCTGCCAGTCATCCCCTTCATGACAGACCTTATAGTGTTTGCTCAGTGCCCCCACAGGGGCCCCAGTGGGCTCCCGCTTTCCATGGGCATTGCTTATCACCAGCTGGGTTGACTGTTACCCAGATATGTAGAGACACTGTCTGACTGAACCTCTTAAGTATTCTGAGTGGAACTGAATTTGCCATGCTCCTCTGGACAGTGATTTGGTCAGCTTGACCAACTTCTGGTGGGAGCTAGATTCATTCATCAGGTCTGTCCCCATCCATTTCATGCTTTGTCCAGCCACCCACCAGGCATGTTGCGGAGCCCTCCATCAACCATTCAGCTGAACAACTGATGGCCTCTACCTATCTCTTTCAGCTCTCTCCATCCTTTCTAGATTCCCTGTTCTGTCCCAGCTACCCTGATTATCATCTGAATACAATTTGATGCTGCCAAAGAACCAATTTGATGCTTCGACTGTGTGGATCACAATAAACTGTGGAAAATTCTGAAAGAGATGGGAATACCAGACCACCTAACCTGCCTCTTGAGAAATCTGTATGCAAGTCAGGAAGCAACAGTTAGAACTGGACATAGAACAACAGACTGGTTCCAAATAGGAAAAGGAGTACATCAAGGCTGTATATTGTCACCCTGCTTATTTAACTTACATGCAATATACATCATGAGAAAATGCTGGGCTGGATGAAGCACGAGCTGGAATCAAGATTGCCGGGAGAAATATCAATAACCTCAGATATGCAGATGACACCACCCTTATGGTAGAAAGTGAAGAGGAACTAAAGAGCCTCTTGATGAAAGTGAAAGAGGAGAGTGAAAATGTTGGCTTAAAGCTCAGCATTCAGAAAACGAAGATCATGGCATCTGATCCCATCACTTCATGGCAAATAGATGGAGAAACAGTGGCAAATTTTATTTTTTGGATTCCAAAATCACTGTAGATGGTGACTTCAACCATGAAATTAAAAGACGCTTACTCCTTGGAAGAAAAGTTATGACCAACCTAGACAGCATATCAAAAAGTAGAGACATTACTTTACCAATAAAGGTCCATCTAGTCAAGGCTATGGTTTTTCCAGTAGTCATCTATGGATGTGAGAGTTGGACTATAAAGAAAGCTGAGTGCTGAAGAACTGATGCTTTTGAACTGTGGTGTTGGAGAAGACTCTTGAGAGTCCCTTGGATTGCAAGGAGATCCAACCAGTCCATCCTAAAGGAGATCAGTCCTGAGTGTTCATTGGAAGGACTGATGCTGAAACTGAAACTCCAATACTTTGGCCATCTGATGGAAAGAGCTGACTCATTTGAAAAGACCCTGATGCTGGGAAAAATTGAAGGTGAGAGGAGAAGGGGATGACACAGGATGAGATGGTTGGATGGCATCACCGACTCAATGGACATGAGTTTCAGTGAACTCCAGGAGTTGGTGATGGACCGGGAGGCCTGGTGTGCTACAGTCCCTGAGATTGCAAAGAGCTAGACACGACTGAGTGATTGAACTGAACTGAACAGTTTCACAGTTCTGGCCCTGCCTGGACTCCCTGACATGCCTGCTGTGCTCCTGTTTTTCCATCTGGTGGGACACCTTTCACAATCTCTTCCCTACCTGCCCCTCCATTAGCACACCTCCTTTCACCAGGTTACAGGAGTAATTCTTACTCCTCCTGTAACAGCGTATCAAAAGCTCCTGTAACAGCTCCTGTAACAGCTCCTGTTTTTCCATCTGGTGGGACACCTTTCACAATCTCTTCCCTACCTGCCCCTCCATTAGCACACCTCCTTTCACCAGGTTACAGAAGTGATTCTTACTCCTCCTTTGAGGCTCAGTTCCCATTTTATCTCTTCTTGAAAGCCCCTTTCCTAACACTCTTTATGTGGTTTCCCTATACCTTGGGCCTCTCTCTGTCATAACACTTATCTCTCAGCAGGGTAGTTTTTGCTCTGCTTTGCTGTCTCCCATGCTAGATGGTGAGCACTTTGAGGGCAAGGAAGATGTCTGATCTATGTTGACACTCGTAGCACCTCTCACAGTGTGTGTGTGATAAAAATATGTAACATGGAATTTACCCTTTTCACAAAATTTTAAGTCTATAGTACAGAACTGTTAAACATATGTACATCGTGGTATGGCAGTTTGCTAGAATTTTTTCATCCTGTGTGATTAAACCAGCACAGTTTCTGAATAAATAAATAAGTGTCCATTTGATTTTTTTTTATCATCTTAAGTCTCAACTAGATTTCAAAATATTATTAAATTTCCCTCTTCATACATTACAAGGATCTTTTCTTTCCTTGTGAGTTTCTAGATTACCTACTTTGTTCCTTTGTGTCCTATCTTGCCCTGTTTCGTTGCATTTTTAATTCACTGTGTATCTTGGTGTTTACTTTTTCATATTCTCCAGGGCTCTTTTCCCTGTGTTTGTGTGGCCACAACTGCCTTACTATGGGCCCCTGTGTCTTTTACAGTGATCAGCATCTAGAAAGTACTTAGTGAATATCTGGTACTTTCCTTCAAAGATTTCAATAGAATTTTAACAATGATATATTTGAGTATAGGATAAGGGAGATGAAAGATTTAACTACCATTTTATAGCTAACAGATATATCTTTCTCTGAAATTTCATGTTAAGCCTTGGATAAAAGCACACTTCTTTTTTCCAAATAATATACCTACCATCTGACACTTTTCGACGTCCCTGATGGTCACTTTTGGTGGGTAAAGTAGTCTCTACATCTTCTTGGTTTAAGTCAGTTTCTAAAAGTAGGGAAATTACATATTAAATTAATTGAAAAGATTAAACAAATCTCATACATGAATTGTCTCATTGATATGATAATAAGCAGAAATTTCCACAATCTGCCAAGTTCTGATTATTTTCAATGCTCTAATCTTGGAATCTGTGAAACAGTGTTTTGGGCAAGGTACAAGGGTCCAATGGTGACAGAGTCACAATCAAATGAATGAACACACTTACATATGTGTGTGTGTGTGTGTGTGTGTGTGTGGGGCTTCCCTGTTGGCTCAGATGGTAAAGAATCTGCCTACAGTGCAGGAGACCCAGGTTAGAAGATCCTCTGGAGAAAGGGAATGGTTTCCCACTCCAGCATTCTTGCCTGGAGAATTCCATTCTCCAGTTCATGGGGTTGCAAAGAGTCAGACATGACTGAATGACTAACACATATACGTATATGACTTAACTTTTGTTAATAAAAACACAGCATAAAATCAGGTAATTTTCTTTCAGAAAACCTTCTACTATGCAAGGGTTATGGGAAATTTAGGACTAACAACCAGTCAATGGAATCAAGTTTAGAATGACTGCCTTATCAGTCAATATCATAAGAGGAGTTTGCAACTCTTGCCTGCCAGGCAGGAAAAGAGAGCCTTACATTCTGAGCATACAAGAGTTCGAGGTAAATGCAACTCCTTGTTGGACTTCTGTACCCACTACCACCTGCATGCTGTCTTGAGGCTTTGTTTGGTCTGGCCCACTCCTGGTGATTTGACCACCAGCCAGAACTGGGTCTCAATTCTCAAAAGCTACCCTCTGCGCATAACCTCTTTTCCTTGTGGTCTCTCTGCACTTCCCTGCACTGCTGGTACTTTGACCTCATTAAACCTTCTTGGATATGACCAAGGGCACTCTTTGGTACCCTGCCAGCTTCTTTTTACTAGTTAATCTATTCTGAGGGGCAGCAACTTCTTTCAATATTATCCTACCCCTGCCTAGGTTTTCTAAATTTTATTTCTATTTATTACTTCCTTCTTTATCCAATAGAGACCCCCTGTAGTCCATTACTTCATCAGCTTTCTTTCAATTACCCTCATCTTCACTGCCTCACTTGCTTCCAACCCAAATGCCAAGCAGAGTAACAAAGTGCACTCATTTTCTGTTCCCATGTTCAATATCAATGACCAAATCACCTGAGCACCCATTTAGGGTGCCAGTCAAACAAGACACACACATACAAAAAAAAAAAAAAGGGAGAAACATAAAAACTTTGGGAAGATAATTTGAAATGCCACATAAAGTCATCATGGAAATACTCAGCATTTTGTTGGAATACTGTATAGCGTCATCTTTATTCCAAATGTTATTTGTATTCTAAGTGGAGGGGTGGCAGCACTCTGATATTTCAGAACTTACTGCAAATCATACCTCTGGAATTCCTTTCCTGCATCCAGGCAGCTGAGCACCATTACAGGGAATCACACAAATGTACATTGGAGTTATTACAAATGTCATTGTCTCTAAACTCCATTGAGCTCTTAGCTCTAAAAGAAAATAATGGCTTTTTCCATTGTCCTTCATGCCTTTCCTCTTAACAAATTACTTCAAATCTTCACGTCTTTCCTTACAACCCTAGCTTCCCCCTAGACTTTGATCACTGGTACCTGGCCTTGCTGCCATTTTTGTTCTGAATCCCTACCTCCTACAAAATTCCCTGCATCCTATCCATCACCTCTCCCCTTCTCTGAGGTCTCAGCAGAAGAGATGCTTCCTGTTGGTATCTTACCCCTGTGCTCTGAAGCTTGTTTTCTGTTGCTATCTTGAGGATCTTTCTCCTCACATTCCTCCTTCTCCACTGGTGGTTGAATGTTAACACCCGTCCATCCAGATATCTCTCTCTCTGCTTATTTATATTTTTGAATGTGTCAAACATGCCCACCGAATGAAATTTAAAAGGCACGAGAGACCAAGCAGTGAAGAAGTCTCCCTTCCTCAAACAGTCAGGTCCTTCCCCACAGGGTCACCATGGTCATCAACTTCTACAAAACTACCAGTTAGTTAGTTACTGATGACTCGGAAGCCTCATCTCCAGCCCAGATCTCTCTCCTGGCCTCCAGAGACCATGTGTCCCTACCCACTGGACACAGATGCCTCTGGAAAATCTGCTCTTTCTTCTACAGCCCTTACCTTGACCACAGCTTCTCAATAATTTTCATTATTTAGCACACATAGAAAATGACCAGGACAATGGAGGCAACCAGCCTGGGGATGCCAGTTACTCCAATTCAGTCTCTGGAGCTAAGGAGATCACTAGCTCCATGTCCCAACCCATTTGTGGCTGATGGGTTGGGAAGCTCTGTCTTAGGGAATGACTCCACCATGTGTCGAGACCCCAAACACATTGGGCATTCTTCGTCCCCATCCCAAGCTCTCTCTTAGCCTCTATCTCAGATGATCAAGTTCTGTTAACTTTATATCTTCAAATCTAGCACCTTCTCTACATTTCATGGCCACTTCTTGGTTAGGGCCCTCCTCATTACTCTACCTGCCAAGAAAACCCCAAAACTGGTCTTACTACTACTTCCGCTCTCTCCCATCCAATACATTCTTCCTATTATGAACAGAGTGATCATTTCAAAATTCAAATTTGCTCCCGTCCCTCCCCTACCTCAAGTCCTTCATTGGTTTTAACAAGATTAGGTAACCTTTCCACTTTCTGACACTTTTCACCTCAAATTTTATTTGACAGATAAAATGAATTGGCAGCTCTCGGAAAGTTTGCCTTATATTTCTGCCCTTGTATACTCCTGTTCCTCTCTCTGAATGGACCAGCCCTTCCATTTACCCCCATCTTAGCTAACACCTTCTTTTTTCTCATGACTTCGTTTAGATGTCAGAAAGAGCTTCCATCTTGTCCTCATGGGGGCCCTTTTCTGTTCTCAGCACACACATCCTCAGCACTCAGCACTCAGTACCCTGGCACAACAGCAGGTCTGCAGTTTCTGGGGCTCAGTCCTCCTTGCCCACACTGGTTTCACTTTTGCCTCCCTGTTCCACAAAACTGTTAGGCTCTCATCAAAGTCACGAATGTCCTCGGTGCCCTAGATTCCCTGGGGACTTTACGGGTCTCATTTTATTTGATCCCCTGGTAGCATCCCACAGTGCAGACCAGCCTTCATTCCCAAAACAATGCCTTTTGGTCTTCCATGGCATCAGATTCCAGGGCCTGTCCTGACTCTCTGATCACCCCGTTTACAGTCAGTCCTCTGCCAGCTGTTCTACTGAATCATTAAAGGCTAAGTTCCTCCAGGCCTTCTCTCTCTCTGCAATCTCCATCATGCTTATGGCCCCAATTCTATTGAATTGGCCAAAAAGTTGGTTTGAGTTTAAAGTCTTACAGAAAAACTCGACCAAACTTTCTGGCCAACCCAATATATATAAAGTCAACAACTCCCAATTTGATCCTGATGAGCTCCAGAAAGTATGCGGTTCTCTTATCTGTTGTATCTATTTGAGATACCCCCACAGGTATTTCAGAATCAAAATGTAAGCAACTAATACAAAAATTAAAGGAAAAAACAAAATGTGAGCAACTAAATTTATTCCTCCTGTACCCTGGCACCACACATCTTCTCCCACGTAACACACACACATACACAAACACACACAGGCACACACACACACACACACACACACTCTCTTTCTCAAATAATGTTCCTCTACCATTTTTACCCCCATATTGATAAACCCACCCAGTTACTTAACCAAAAGAAGTCAGAGTCTTCTGAGACTCCCCAGAGCCAATCCATAATCAAGCCTTGATAATTCTATTTCCTAAATGTCTTTCAAAAGTCTACAGCCTTCAGCCTTAGCTGTAATCATCCCTTCCTTGTGTTACTCTGCTACCCTCCTGATACCAGTCTTCTGCAAACAGTCTCGCCTTGGTTCCAATATGTTTTCCAAACTGATCACAACCTGATTGGGTCATTCTTCATCCAGAAGCCTGTGCAACTCTCATTTACCCGTCTCCACTCGCTCTCTCAGCTTCATCTCGTTAGGCTGAGATCTCGTTACACAAGGTATTTTTTGCAGTTTTTCCAACACGTTGATGTATGTTTTCCTGTGTCAGCTTCTTGATCACAGCCCCGGGCATATGCCCTCACAGCACACTGTACTTCTCACGCTGAGATTCACTACAGCTATAGCCCTTGGTGTAATTATGATCCTTGATGAACTGTAGGTTTCAAAAGGCAAGAATGGGTCTATCTTATCCACCCCCATATTTCTAACTCCTAGCACTGGCTGGTGGTCAACACTCCATCAACAATGGTTGAAAGAAGGGATGTTGAGCTCTCAAAAGACACCTGATGAAAGCTCTTTCTTAGAGTAAGTTTATTTATTTATTTTTGTATTTTCATATTTCAGATGAGGTTTTCTGTAAGGAAAGAAAGATGAGAACACTTCCTTGTGAGTTTACAATTAGAGAAAATATCAATAAGAAAACTAAGCTTATTGAAAGTTATTTTTTAAAGTTACCTAAAGGTAATTGTAAGTATTGTGAGTTTCACAAATATACAAAAAGATGTGTTGAATTCCTGATCCCTGGTATCAGCAAATGTGACCTTCCTTGAAAATACAGTTTTAGCAGATATAATCAAGTTAAGATGGGGTCAGACTGGATTAAGATGGGCTCCCAAGGCAATGCTGGGAAGAGGGCAGAAGGAGAAGGGAGTGACAGAGGATGAGATGGTTGATTGCATCACTGACTCAATGGACATGAATTTGAGCAAACTCCTGGAGATGGTGAAGGACAGGGAAGCCTTGCATGCTGCAGTTCATGGGATCTCAGAGTCTGACACGATTGAGGGACTGAACAACAACCAAGGCAATGACTGATGTTCTTCCCAAGAGAGATCTGGAAACAGGTACACACAGAGGGAAGACAGACCTGTGAAGACAATGGCTGAGACTGGTATGAAGCAGCTACAAGCCAAGAATGCCAATCATCACCACCAGAAAGTAAAAGAGGCATGGAAGAATTCTTTCCTAGAGCCTTCAGAGAGAGAGTGTGGCTGGGCTGACACCTTGATTTAGGTCTCCTGGTCTCCAGGACTGTGAGAGAATAAAGTTCTGTTGTTTTAAGCCACCCATGTATGGTACTTTGTTACGGCAGCTCTAGGAAACTAATATATATGGTGAGAATCTGCCTGCCAACATAGGAGACTTGGGTTTGGTCCCTGGGTTGGGAAGATGCCCTGGAGAAGGAAATGGCAACCCACTCTGGTATTCTTGCCTGTAAGATCCCATGGACAGAGGAGCCTGGTGGGCTATAGTCTATGGGTCACATGGACATGGCTTAGTGACTGAAGAACAACAATACACAAAGTTTATAAGGGAATAGGGAATAGTGGCATTAAGATGTGATTTCTTGGGCTTCTTTGGTGGCATAGTGGATAAGAATCTGCCTGCCAATACAGGGGACATGGGTTTGATCCCTGGTCCAGGAAGATTCCACATGCCACGAGGCAACTAAGCCCATGCATCATAGCTACTGAGCTTATGTGCCACAGCTACTGAAGCCTGCAAGCCTGGAGCCTGTGCTCCACAACAAGAGAAGCCACCACAATGAGAAGCCTACATACTGCATCTAGAGAGTAGCCCACACACAGCACAAAGACCCAGCATAGCCAAAAATACATAAGCAAAAGAAAAAAAAATTTAAGGTGTGATTTCTGTAGCATTCTTATCAGATACTTTATTTCAAAGGATATACTAAACCTATAGCTTATTTTGTCAATAATTTACCTGAAAACTGATGAAACATGGATTATATTTATTTATATTAAATAGTGATTTTGTTTTAACACATATTTTAATACTATTTTAATAGCAGCCCTTTAAAATATTATATCTAATAGATTACCTGATTGATATGGCTGAAAACTGGCCAACTCTCCAAGTGCAACAAGTTGCTCCTGTGGAAAAATTTTGCAAAAATTTTGTAATCAGAGAATTAAATGATCACAGTAGTAACCTAATCATTCTTTACTAGAAACGTACTTTGATTCTGGATATTTAAGTAACCAACTACTATCTTTAACATACTAGAAATTACACAATCAAATAAGTAGTGATCTTCTGCTGATTTCTCCAAACTTTTATGGCCTTCTGTTGTTCCTAGGAATAAGATGCAAATGAAACCACAGTAAAACAGGGTATGCCTTGATCTAGGGAAATCCATTTAAGGCCATTATTAAAGTCAGCTTCCTGTGGCTATTCTGACATTACCTGCATTAGATCATTTGCCATTCTGGTCATTACTTGTTGACTTATTTCTGTATTTTTGAGATCTGTAAGAACCACCCAAGTTCCATTCTCAAATTTCACAGGCATAGAAAAGACAATCCCTTTAGGAATACCAAACTGGCCTGCAGGGAACAAACACAAAGCAAAGCAAGACAGAAGCACTCAGATAAATAAAGCTTTCTGGTGACACTGTAGAGAAGGACAGACATAGTTTTAATGACATGGTTTTTAATGATAATCGTGGACCTAAACTTCTGCTGTTCCCTCTTTATCCCTTTCATCCCTGCTGGGTTGAGATGGCTTGCCCCTGCCTTGGGGACTAATGCAGTCCTCCTCTCCCACCTTGTCTGGATTCCTTTTGTCCACTTCCTTAGTTTTTCCTTGGGCCTCTAGGTAGCCCCTGAGCCCCAGACCCTTGTCCAATCTGGCCTTTGCTCTTCCACCCTATGACTGCAATCACAGAGCCAAGGAGCGAGCACTGGGAAGGAGAGCTGGTGATTTTCTCACAGTTCCAGTTCCCAGCTTAAATGTGCTCCAAATAAAAAGATTGATAATGTTGATTACTAACTGAGCAATATATACACATCTTTTGCAGATGGAGAGCAAGCTTTCCACATTCCTGTTGCTGCCTGGTACCCAAAGAGCTGTGCCCTTTGTATCTTGCATCTGTGTCTTTGCTCCTGTGGCTCCTGGACCCAGGTGTCTTTCACATACTTGTCTGCCAGGGAAACATGACTCATACTTGCAGGTGACGCTTCTGAAGCGTCCCCTCCTTTATGATGCCTGTCTTGATTCTTCCTGCTGCCTACTGAAAACTGAGCTTGCTTTCCCTTCCTCAGCTGGGAAACAGTGAGAAAAGCTCAACGGAATGATTTCATTGACATATGTGACTCTCCTTTTCTCTGCTGTGAGTTTCCTAATAGGCAGAAGGCAGGCCTTCTCCCTGTGTGTGTTCCCAGCACATACACAAAAACTACTGTGGCATTGCTGAATGGACGAGAGAAGGCGTGCGTGCGTGCATGATTATGGAACCGTGAACATCCAGATAGCTCACAGAACCTGTAAAGAGGTAGACAGGTGAGGACACAAAAGTAGGAGCACAAGGCATACACTGAGGTGTTTAATCATCATAAGACATGAAAAAACCCAGATTTACCTTCGCTCAATACCCCTAGAGACACAATCTCCCCAGGGGGTGAGCCATGGCACCAGTATTTCAGGGTGGTGGCTATACTGTGTGCAGCTAACATGCCTCCAAATCGTCTTCCTGTGGCGGTCAGTGTTTTAAGACTTACCACAAACTCTCTGTTTACCCACTCCCTGTGAGGAGAGAAGGAAACGATTTTACAATGGAGAAAGGACAAGGAATGAAAAAGAATGGTCCCTGGGTCAGTGCATCTAAACACAAGAAATCACCTCCACAAAATAGAAATATGACTTCCTGGATCCCTCTTCAAACTTCTTCAGTCCCATAAAGTCAAGTAAGGAAACAGGGCAGAAAGGAGGCCTCAAGCTTCCAACTAAAACCATGATAAAATGAATATGAACACAGAAGAGTGGCTGAAGGCCACAAGAGCAGTTTCATCACAAAGAATGGAGTCTACGTAGAGGCTACTGGAGCCAGGGGTATCTTTCATTTTAAATAAAATATCATGAAATGCTGACTTCCTCATATTGGGAAGTAAGGAATTCTTAAGCTTTTCTAATATGAAGTTTAAAAACTCAGGGAATAGTCCAGCTAGACTAGAAGAAGCATGAGAAGGCCATCCCTGCTGAGCCAGCACAACAGCTCCAGGAGATGCTGACCCCACTGGGGAGCCATTCAGTGGAACTGCAGGAACAGTACTCCAAGAAGGTGAGCTCAAGGACACAAACTCGAGGCATGGGTGAAGGAAGGGAAGGGAAGAAAGGGGTGATGAAATGCATGTGCTACCACATGCACGTGCTGCATGTGGAAAGTACTGCAAAGTTTAGAAAAAAGTTCCAAATGCATCCCTCCCTCTATTCTTCCCATACTCTTTTTGTGATGGTGGTGCTGACTGTGACAGGCACAGTTCTGAGGGCCTTGGCTGTCTTAATCCATTTCGTCTTTCCAGGAACTCTGTAAGGCCCGTACTCTGTTACCGTTTCCAGTTGGCACACAGAAAAATCTGGGCACAGAGACACTAAGTAACTTCTCTAAAGTCACACAGCTGATAAGTGACTGGATGAGAATTCCAACCCAGGTGGTTTGGCTCCAGAGACAAGGCTTCTTAGTGTGTCTCGATTCTGTCTCTCCTGAGACTGAGCATCCAGCTTGGCCTGGACCTGCCCACCGGAATTCCTAATTCTCGAAGCTTGTTTCAACTAGTTTTGATTTGAACACATATCTCTGTCTTTGCATTAAGCACTTTATATAGGTTTGCTTTAGCAATAACATTAATGGAATATGTTTAAGGATATATATCTTTAAAAGCATATATAAGATATATATGCTTATATATAAGCATATAAAAGATATATAAAGATATATATCTTTTGAAATATAAAAATTCATAATTCCAAAATCAAATAAATTGGAGGTGGGGTCTGACTGGTTGAAATTCTGTGGAATTTTCTTTGCTTCTTCAATAGAAAGCATAAATGAGGCTGAGTATGAACAATGTCAGGTTATTTTTGTACACAGATTTCTAAGATGATTTTTAAATAATAACAATTATTATATGTTTATTCAATCTTGTTAGAATACTTCACTTAAAGAGATACCATACCGATCAAAAAGCAGGCTTAAAACAGGGCGTGAGTAGTGCGGAGGTCCCCAAATAGCGCTCTCATATCTGTAAACCTTGGCTTTTCTCAGATCAACATAGTTATTTCCACTAATATTACCCCAAATGATCACATCTTTGATGCCTGTGAAGAAAAGAAAATTTAAAAATAATATAACATAAAAAATGGCCTGCAGCCTCTCCGTTTGTGTGCTTGTTTTACAATTGGTCCTTTTAAAACAGACAAATTTATGCTCCCTAAAACTCTGCAACTGACGCGGATCATCTCCTTAATCGCCAGGGTTTGGCCATTCTTAATAACAGTTGTGGGTGGTGTGGGCATATGACTGAATTCAGGCGACACTGAAATGCTCCCTGAGTGAAACTGCTACTGAAAATGAAACCCCTGCTGTGGTCCTAACGTCACCACTCTGCTTGCCATGAAGAGAATTTTTTTTTTTTTTTTTTAATCTGCTTTGATTCTGACAGTGAGTCCTTGATTCTAGACTGGAATGAAAATTTGGGCAAGTCACTTGACTCCCTGCACGGCGTTCGTTTCCTGCAATATGGGGGTGTTGGAATAAGAGGACCCCCGAGGAACATCTTAATCCACAGAGTTACTGAATCAGCTTGTATGTAGGAGGTACTTTTAGATGGGAGGCTCAGAAGGAAACAAATCAGCTCAAATTCTTGCAATATTCTGGGGGTGGAGGGGAGTGAGAAAATAACTACTAAAAACATGATATGTACTTCAAAGAAAAAGAAGAGGATGCAGTTAGAGAGCAAATGAGGATTGCCCTTTAATATGATTCTAATAATTGTAGATTTTTTACAAATGTATCCAAGGGGAAAGAAGGCATTATTGATTTATTTATCAACTTATTTGCTTAAAAACTTAATTTCTTATAATTTCACACCACTTTCTAGTATGGCGATAGAATTCTTCCCTGTTTTGTATGAGCTAAGTTTGCTGTTGGTTTCAAGTAACAGAATATCCTTCTGACTTAGCTTAACTGGAAGTTCACTTTTCTCAAATAACAAGTTAAGGTTAGGCAGTGACACTGGTGTTTGTTCAGCAGCTCAAAGATGTTATTGTCTTGGCCTTCCTCTCATGGTCCAAAAATGGCTCCAGCAGTTTCAGTTACCACACTCTTACAGAGTTGTGTTCAAAGGCAGGCAGTAGGAAAAAGAGTTTTTCTTGTAGGCTTTAAGGCCCTTTATGGTTCTAAATACCTTAAGTTACGCTAGAGAACATTATAGAGGACATCTGCTTTTTTTCCCCTAACATCTCTATTTTTTATTTTTTTCTTTAACTGCATATAGGTTTTTCTTTAAGGTACCCTTACCCAATCTCAGCCCATTTGGTTTGGGTAAAGCTGTTCTCATACCTCAAGTCTATCAATGGGTACGAGACCTAGATTCCAGATTTCTGATCACAACAGTTGATCTGATCTCCTGTTCTGATCACAAGAGTTGAACAGATCTCCTGATCTCTGATCAGGAGATGGGGACATGGTCCAAGATTGAAGGCAAAAGGAGAAGAGGGTGGCAGAAGATGAGATGGTTGGATAGCATCACAGATTCAATGCACATGAACTTGGGCAAACTCTGGGAGACGGTGAGGGACAGGGAAGCCTGGTGTGCTATAGTCCATGGGGTTGCAAAGACTCAGACACAACTTAGCTATCGAACAACAACACATGGTCCAAGAGTAGCCAATGAGAAAATATTCTGCTAGATTTTATACAAAGAATTAAGAGAGTATTTTTTTTTTTTTTTTTTTCCCCATAGGGTTGTTGAACAATGATGCCAGGGGCCATTTTGCCACTTTTTAGAGAAAGTCAATCTGAGAATCAGACCAAAGCAACAGAAAGCAGAGCTGAGTGATGAGCCAAGTGAGAGCACAACCCAGGCTTGACATCATCATCTGAATTCCAGCATCTGGCTACACCTGAAATAAGAACTACCCCTTCACTCTTATGTGGGAAAACACTCTCTGTCTGACTTCTGTCTCTTTGAGTGGACTTTCTGTCACTTGTACAAAGTGAAAAGCAGAGGAGAAAAGGAAAGATACCAGTTGAATGCAGAGTTCCAAAGAATAGCAAGGAGAGATAAGAAAGCCTTCCTCAGTGATCAGTGCAAAGCAATAGAGGAAAACAATAGAATGGGAAAGACTAGAGATCTCTTCAAGAAAATTAGAGATACCAAGGGAATGTTTCATGCAAAGATGGGCTCAATAAAGGACAGAAATGGTATGGACCTAACAGAAGAAGAAGATATTAAGAAGAGGTGGCAAGAATACACAGAATTATACAAAAAAGATCTCATGACACAGATAATCACAATGGTATGATCACTCACCTAGAGCCAGACATCCTAGAATGCGAAGTCAAGTGGGCCTTAGGAAGCATCACTGTAAACAAAGCTAGTGGAGGTGATGGAATTCCAGCTGAGCTATTTCAAATCCTGAAAGATGATGCTGTGAAAGTGCTGCACTCAATATGCCAGCAAATTTGGAAAACTCAGCAGTAGTCACAGGACTGGAAAAGGTCAGTTTTCATTTCAATCCCAAAGACAGGTAAAGCCAAAGAATGCTCAAACTACCGCACAACTGCACTCATCTCACACACTAGTGAGTATTACTTTACTAGTAAAGTAATGCTCAAAATTCTCCAAGCCAGGCTTCAACAGTACGTGAACTGTGAATTTCCATATGTTCAAAAACTGATTTTAGAAAAGGCAGAGGAACCAGAGATCAAATTGCCAACATCTGCTGGATCATCAAAAAAGCAAGAGAATTCCAGAAAAAAATCTATTGCTGCTTTATTGACTATGCCAAAGCCTTTGACTCTGTGGATCACAACAAACTGTGGACAATTCTGAAAGAAATGGGAATACCAGACCACCTGACCTGCCTTTTAAGAAACCTGTATGCAGGTCAGGAAGCAACAGTTAGAACTGGGCATGAACAGACTGGTTCCAGATTGGGAAAGGAGTACATCAAGGCTGTATATTGTCACCCTGCTTATTTAACTTATATGCAGAGTACATCATGAGAAATGCTGGGCTAGATGAAGCACAAACTGGAATCAAGATGAAAGTGAAGTCACTCAGTCGTGTCCAACTCTTAGCGACCCCATGGACTGCAGCCCACCAGGCTCCTCCATCCATGGGATTTTCCAGGCAAGAGTACTGGAGTGGGGTGTAGCCATGATTAAAAGATGCTTGTTCCTTGGAAGAAAAGTTATGCTCAACCTAGAGAGCATATTAAAAAGCAGAGACATTACTTTGCCAACAAAGGTCCGTCTAGTCAAGGCTATGGTTTTTCCAGTAGTCACGTATGGATGTGAGAGTTGGACTCTAAAGAAAGCTGAGCACTGAAGAACTGATGCTTTTGAACTGTGGTGTTGGAGAAGACTCTTGAGAGTCCCTTGGACTGCAAGGAGATCCAACCAGTCCATCCTAAAGGAGATAAGTCCTGAGTGTTCATTTGAAGGAATGATGTTGAAGCTGAAACTCCCATACCTGATGCGAAGAACTGACTCACTGGAAAAGACCCTGATGCTGGGAGGGATTGAGGGCAGGAGGAGAAGGGGATGACAGAGGATGAGATGGTTGGATGGCATCACCGACTCGATGGACGTGAGTGTGAGTGAACTCCGGGAGTTGGTGTTGGACAGGGAGGCCTGGTGTGCTACAGTTCATGGGGTCGCAAACAGTCAGACACGACTGAGCGACTGAACTGTATGGAAAATGTTCCAAGTAGGCGTCCCAATGCACTAGGTCTGAGAAACAGGCTTTTGTGTGACTGAACTCAAGGAAAATTCTGAAAGTGTTTGCTCCCTTCTTGGCATCTGGAATTTCCGGAAATGATTCTCCGTGAAGGCTCACCTAGTTCACGTCACTTTAACTGTCATTGCCAGCTTCCTCCCTGCCACTCCTCAACTGCTGTCCCTCTATCATTTCCCTTTCTTTGTCCCAACTGGTCTCCATGTTTTTTTTTTTTTTTTTCCTTTTCTGCTTCTCCTGTGCTCCCTTTAAACACAATTCGTCTTTTGACTGTGTCTCATCCTCTTATGATTCTCGAGTCTACCAGCCCAAACATTACTAGGAACAGAAACTGACGAGATAGCATAATCCTCTTAACAAGTTTACTGTCCTTACCAACCATTACCATGTGCCAGGCACTCCTCTATGCCCTCCTGAAATGCTATCTCTTTGAGTCTTGGCATCAATTCTAGGAGGTAGGTGGTACTCATATCCTGATTTTACAGGTGAGGAAGTAAAGTACAGTGAGGTTAAGCGATTGCCCTAAGTCACACAGCTGGGAAGTGGGGTGGGTCCATTTTAACAGAGCCCTGAATATTTTTTAAAAAACACTGATGACCTTAGATAACTATTCTCATGGGAGGAAAAAACTGAATATTAAGTTTCAAATTACTACTTGAAAAATAGGAATCTTATTATTTAAATATTTGTTTCTTAATTTTTATAATGATGTTAAAAGATCAGCTAGTCATAAAAGCTAAGGCGATCACACCAGTCCACCCTAAAGGAAATCAACCCTGAATATTCACTGGAAGGACTGATGCTGAAGCTGAAGTTCCAATACTTTGGCCACCTGATGCAAAGAGGTGACTCACTGGAAAAGATCCTGATGTTGGGAAAGATTGAGGACAAGAGGAGAAGGGGGTGACAGAAGATGAGATGGTTGGATGGCATCACTGACTCAATGGACTTGAATGTGAGAAAACTCAAGGAGATAGTGATGGACAGAGAAGCCTGCATTTCATGGGGGTCACAAAAGAGCTGGACACAACTGAGCGACTGAACAACAGCAATTAAAATGTTTGCCCAGTGCTGAAATCACACAATCAGAAATTTTTGGCATCTGCTCCATACTTTCTAGTCCAGATATCCTGACTGATTTTAGAAGGGACAGGTTCTCCTGGAACGTGCTGCTGTGATATCTGTTAAAAACCAGACATGGAAAGTTGAGCTCACTCACATGAGGGAGTAATTTTCAGTTTCCTGGCCAGTGCTGCCTTCGCTTGGCCTTCCACACCCAAGGCCACCGCGATAATATTGCGGGCAAAGGTTGGGGCATATTTCATAAGCAAAGCTGTTTTGAGATTCACAAAGGTTTTCCCTCCCACAATAATTTTGGCAAAATTGTGAGCATTTTTCTCAATCAAGGATCCGTAGAGCTGACACAGAGGAGCTCTGCTGCGAATGCAGTCTTCTAGACTGTATATCTCCTTGTCCATGTGGTCATCCAGGATGATGATCACGTGGGCCCCGTGGAAGGCCTCTTCCACTTGGGTGCAGATGGACACACTCTGGAGGTAGGGTGACGCCAGATCCTCAGCCTCTTGTTTGTGGCTTATGAGTTTTTCTTCTGTGTGCTTATTGTCAAATAGGTTTATGCTGATTTCCATTTGTGGTCCAAACACTTCACCACTTGTCAAGATGGGAATTAGATGGTAGCAGGCAAGAGATGATGCACTAATAAAAATGGAAAGCCAGATTATGAATGGTTAAATCTTTGGCTCCTTTTCAGGCTCTATTCTTAATAGGTATTTTTCTGCATGTGCGTTAATACTTGATTAGTATCTTAAATTGACATACGCAGCTGCACAGATATTTTAAGGCTAGGAATCAAAAGTAAAACAAAAATTTTTCACTGCTAACTTCTTGTTTTGGTTATTGAAAACATTCCAAAGGTAAGAAGTGTACTTGTTTATAAGGCTTTTCCAACTAAACAGAATAGGCAGAAAGCAAAATTTAAAAGAACTGTCATGTTACTGTAATTTCATGTTTGAAAGTGTGAAAGTGTTATTTGTTCAGTTGAACACAGGCAAGGTGTCATGTATCTGTACTCACAATTCAGCCAGTATTTGAGTACTCTATAACTTGGCTGATAATGAGAACCCTAACGACCTCATTATCGTTAGGGGACTTCAGGAATACATCTGGGCACTTTTGGTTTTCATTCTGGGTTTGGAGAGAGCTGCAATGGGGTTTTCAAGAGCATCTGTACCATTTTAATCCTTTAAAAATGTCTAAAGCAGATGAAATATTAAATCTGGGTGTTTGGTTCATGTATGGTTATTACATCATTTTCAGTTCTTTTAGCATTTGGAATATTTCATAATAAATAATTTTTCAGCTGAGCCTGTATATTAGGATACACACATAAGCAGAAAGAAGGGAGGTGTGAGAGACAGATTAAAAGGTGAGGAAAGGGAAGGGAGAGGGAGAGATGCAGTAAGATGGACAGCAAGAGACAGAGAGAGACACAGTGCAGAGAAAGAGAGGAAGAGCAGTGACAAACATTGAATGCGTCCACCCAGCGCTGAGAGCGAGAGTGATGAAAGTGAGAAAGAGAAAGAAGGGGCGGGAGTGAGAGGAGGGGAGGTTACAGAGAATGAGCGCATCGGGAAGACCCAAGGATGAGGACGGCGCTAGCACGTGTGGGAGAGGAAGAAGGCAGCAGTCAGGAAGATGGGGGGAAGGAAGGAAGCAAGGGGAAGGGAAGGGGGGTATGGGGACAGACAGCATGAGACACACAGAGAGAGGGCAGAAGGGCTGGAGACAGTTATGCAAAGTAAATATCTTTGCTATAAAGCTGCTCTTAGATTCAGTATGTATGTGCATTACATGCATATTACATACACATTAAAACTATATGTAGTCTAGAACTCACGGTGGTGATTTAGTCACTGAATTATGTCCGACTCTGTGTAACCCCATGGACTGTAGCCCACTAGGCTTCTCTGTCCACGGGATTCTCCAGGCAAGAATACTGGAGTGGGTAGCCATTTCCTCCTCCAAGGGATCTTCCTAACTCAGGGATCATACCCACGTCTCCTGCATTGCAGGTGGATTCTTTATGGACTGAGCCACCAGGGAAGTTCTAGAACTCATATATGGGGCTATATTAGGTGATATATATGCATATACATATACTGCATATCTATAATAGTCCTATACCTACATACAAATCTCAAACTTGACATTCAGATTTCTTCCATCATGTAATTAATTCCACATCATTTTTCCTTTCTAAACATAAAAAGCCAGTCTCACAAATCCTGGGATTTGACGGTCCCACCTGGTGATCCAGACCTGCAAGGGGTTAACAAGACCTTTCAGGGATTCCTTCTCCAGCTCTTTTTCTATATGTGCCTCCAGGTTTTCTTGAGCAACTCTCTTCATCAGCTCAGTCGTCATGCTAGAGGTGACACCATAGTAAAGCTAAATATTGGCAAAGAAAAAAAATCAACACCAGGATAGCTGACAATGGCTATAACGGAAAGTTCTTGTTTCAAACCCAAACAGAGTAAAAAGAGAGCTGAAAGAATACCTTATAAAGAAAGACGTTTGAAAAATACAGTAATAAATCAATAATGTTTTAGACAGATAAGTCAACTTAATTTTTATACCTGGGCATGTTCTAGGAACTCGTTATATCCTCCCAAAAGCAAACCCTTTCCTCCACGATCCAACAGCTCTCTCCAGATGATAGGGGACTTGTTGTGACTCCATCTGTTCTTTTTGCACAAATCTTTCAGCCACTCCTATGGAATGATATTGTCCATGAGAAGTCACACATTGCATCTGTCTTGGAATTCAATTCAGGAGTTCACACAGTAAAATTGTAGCTTTTTTTTTTTTTTAATACCACCTCTGTGTATATATAATAAAATTTAGGTATCTTTAAACTGTAAAATACAAATATAGAAATAGTGGTGAGTTGAGTAACAGCAATTAATCAAGTAAGAAAGAACATTCTTCAAATTCATCGACCAAATAAGGGTATTGAAAGTTGCTCTCTTTCCTGAGCAGACCTGAAGTGCAAGTGTTTAGCTTAAAATAGAAGCCAAATTTTCTGACTCAAATGGTCTTTTGTATGAGCTGTCTCTGGTCTTAGGGCCACATAAATTTGATATTGCTTTCCAAATATGTGAGTATAGTTTATATTTTTTAGACTGAATTAATGAGCTAATATTATCTGGGGATTGCTGATAATATTTACTGAGGAAAAAGTTTAAATCATCATTATCTGGTTTGCACACACCAGGCCTTCCAATGACAATACCTGCAGAGAGAAAGAGCACAACATTGCTATGGGTATAAACTATGTGGCAACGTTCTTGCCTTTGGAGGTGTGCGTAATGAGGCTACCTTACAAACAACATCTTAGAAATCAATCTCCCTTGTTGACGTTTTCACCACAATGAGTCCCCCATGGTCCCTCCAGCTGCAACCCAGGCTCACCAGCGAAGTACGGGAATCTGGAAGAAAGGGACTCTACCTCAAAGGCCTTCAGCAGCAGGCGGGGTATGGGGATGTCCTGGTAGGAGCTGGGAGAGTATGTATAGAACTGGCCCCCGAGGGAGCTGAATCAGGAGGGGAACATAAACCTGGATGACAGAGTGTGTCAGAGTGAGTCACTCTTCTTTGCACCCTGACAAAGGTGCACTCAGAAGAGCGTGTAACACGCTGCGAGGACGGTTCTTCCAAGCTTTGAGGAAGGGATGAAACAAAACGGAAATGCCAGAACTGTCAGGAACGATCATGGAAGAAGGGATGAAAGAGCTTAGAAAAAATGGGCTCGTTACAGTGGATATGTTACAATGGAGGGCTGGCAACTCACTAGTCCACTGTGTCCTCTGGAAGGGCCTGGAGGACACTACATTCACCAGAGTGACAAGGAATGCACCTGTGAGAAGGGTCTCAGCATTGCTGAGAAGCCCCGTGTGGCTGTCATTTCTGGGCCACGGTTGTTAAAGGTCATGCTGTTATAAGAGAGCTGGACCCCCTAGAAACTGGGATGATAGAATTCTGAAATAAAAGAAGACAGGGGGCAGTGCCCACCAGAGGACATCTACTGTGAAAGAAGCACTAAGCAACCCCAGCAGTAAGAAAACTTAGACAGCTGAAGGCACAAAGGAGACAGGAAAAAGTTATGCAACGGCCCAAGAAAACAAGTTATCACTCAACAGAGCTAANGGGGCAGTGCCCACCAGAGGACGTCTACTGTGAAAGAAGCACTAAGCAACCCCAGCAGTAAGAAAACTTAGACAGCTGAAGGCACAAAGGAGACAGGAAAAAGTTATGCAACGGCCCAAGAAAACAAGTTATCACTCAACAGAGCTAATGCAGCCATTGCTATTGCCATTAATGCTGACTTCCTGTTAATGGCACTATCCCTCGAAGACTACAACCAGCCTCTTGGTGGCAAACTGATTACACTGGATCCCTCTTCCCTGGAAAGAGAAGTGATTCATCTCGATTTTAATCAACATATATTCTGGGTAGAGAATTGCCTTTATTGCTTATAAGACTTTGGCTAGCACCCTGTTCAACACCTTTGAAAATGTTTAACCTGAGTTTGGGTAAGCTCTGGTAGTTGGTGATGGACAGGGAAGCCTGGCATGCTGCAGTCCATGGGGTCACAAAGAGTCGGACACGACTGAGTGACTGAATTGAGCCTACCACATGGTTCCTGCATAACATCACTTTGAACCAAGAAGCCCAGTGCAGAGGAAGGGATGTATGGCTTTGGGAACGTAACCAGGGAGTCCACTGGCCCTATCATGTAGGGGACCATCTAGCAGTGTGATTAGGGGATGGAACAGCCCACCGAAGGTGCAGGCACAAGTGAGAGACTGATACCTGCACACCTTGGTAGTGGCTTGCTCAGTTTTTTCAGCAAATGGACAAGCACAGCAGTCACATCCTGAAAAAGGAATTGAGACGAGGGCTTGGGCCGCTAAGGGTACAGGTCTAAGTCACCACACCTACTAAGTCACCTGGATCTGCAGAGGGTGAGGGGGCTCCACCACGGATAGAAGAGGAGAAATGTGAGGAGTGTCAGTTATTGCTGAAACGATGTGTAGTGGAGGCTACTGTCATTTAACTAAACTTCGACAGAGGACTAGATGGTTGGATGGTATCACCGACTCAATGGACAAAAGTCTGAGAAAACCCAGGGAGACAGTGAAGGACGGGGGAGCCTGCTGTGATGCAGTTCCTGGGGTCGCAATGAGTCAGAAATGACTTAGCGACTGAACAACAACAATTTCTTATAAAGCTAACCAGAATTCTGGAAGAGCTGTTCCAAGATAGTGTGACACTTACTGTATGGAGCATGTGGATCCAAAAGGCACAACTGTTGAACTAGCAAATCCTGTCACATGTCGTCCCTATTCCTCCTTCGTGACCAAGGCACTCATGCCCTCTGCCACTGGGTATATTGACAACTGATGTTTCAGTGCTGAGTATCTCTCTGGAAATTGACCTTAACCAAAGGATGTTCCTTTGCCTAAGGTTAAGTCTCTTCCCCAGGGCAGCCCACATCCTATGACTGTTAGCTGCCAGAGAATAGAAACCTGGCCCCCTTGCTGATTTTGGGGGGTATCTCTGAAGGGTCATACCAACTTTAGAGTTCCCTGTAGGGCCAGCAGAGCTCCCTGTCAGTGCTGTGCATGCCTGTCAAGTCACTTCTATCCTGTTTGACTCTTTGCAACTCCATGGACTATAGTCTG
Organism: Cephalophus harveyi; assembly: GCA_006410635.1. NCBI lineage: Eukaryota > Metazoa > Chordata > Mammalia > Artiodactyla > Bovidae > Cephalophus > Cephalophus harveyi. The sequence continues at coordinate 60,100 of SJYT01069686.1, forward strand.
CCAGGCTCCTCTGTCCATGGGATTCTCCAGGCAAGAATCCTGGCATGGGTTGTCATGCCTTCCTCCAGGGGATCTTCCTGACCCAGGGATCAAACCTGCATGTCTTTTGTCTCCAGAATTAGCAAGCAGGTTCTTTACCACTAGCGCGACCTGGGAAGCCCGTTAGTGCTGTATGGCAGTTCAGCTTCTCCCACTGCACAATCCTGCCACCTTCATTCTTTCTCAGGATGCTGTTCCCAAGAGTACTCCCCAGTAAAGGAAACTCCGTCACCTAAATTTCCATCTCAATTCAAATGAAGGTCGTGTCAAGTAAACAAGTCCCTCATGCCATTAGAAATCAATATGAAGAAGAATTGAAAGTTAAAGAGTGCATACAGGCTACGTGGATTCTTATAGGAAAAAGAACAGCCAAATTTATTCTACTTACTGATTAGGGCCTCATTTGTTCTACTAGGCACCAGGAAGAAATATGAATAATGTTTTCACCCCAAGAAGTAGGGATTTATTAGTATCAAAATATCAATAGTACATCAACATTCAATACTGGAAAGCTATCTGATACACTAGCTAATATTTAATAAAACCAGAGCACACTGTTACGTGTACATGAGTTTAACAAACTATAAAGGCCTCTTACCTCCCAAACATCAGGATGTTGTGTAATTTTATGTATCCGGAAATCAGGAAGATTCTTTTGTAAATAATCTGCCAGAAGTTCTGCTTTCGCATAATATGGGCAATCTGCTCTACCTAAAAGAGTTCAAATTAGCAACATTTTCTTTCATCACATGGAAATTATCATGTAGTCCCAAGCATTTGTCATATAATTATGGAATTAATCACACAGTTACAATGTAATTTATATAGAGTTATAGCTTAAACTGTCACCACATAAACTTTTGATTTTTCATATATATATATATATGGCAAAATAAAATGAATTTCATAGGAGAACAGAATCATAAGTAATAAAATGTAGAAAGAAAAAAAGACTAATGAATATTTATTCTCCTCCAGTTCTATTTTAGACCTCAGATCCTCTAAGAGACTGCCAGGTTACTAATTAAGCATGAACTGCTAATAATGAATGACTCATTAGTAGTGACAAAAAGGCAAAGTGTAAAGGGAGGAATGGTAAAATACCGGAGGATCTGATATGTGTGGCAGGAATACTGTGGGAAGGGGAAGTGGAGGGGAAGAGAAGAGTCTGGGATAACTTTTTGGCGTGGGTAGGTGATCCTGACCTTACTAGAGAAATTGTGGGTGTGAAGGTTCAATTACAGGCAAGTGCAGTTGGAAATGTCTGTAGTATATCTGAGTGGATATGACCATCAGGCAGCTGCATGTTCAAATCTGAAGAGCAGGCCTCATGTCATGGCTTAGGATATAGATTTTGCAGTCATCAACATAGACAAAGTGACAGCCACCAAAGTGGGTGGGATTGAATGGATGTCTGGGGCAGGGGCCAAGGGCAGCACCCTCTCTATGGCATTCTTCCCTGGTTACTCCCAGACACCAGTTCTTCAGCCTTCTTTAGTTTAGTAGCTCAGTCGTGTCCGACTCTTTGCGACCCCATGGACTGTAGCCTACCAGGCTCCTCCATTCTTGGGATTTTCCAGGCAAGCGTACTGGAGTGGGTTGCCATTTCCTTCTCCAGAGGATCTTCCCGACCCAGGGATCGAACCCGGGTCTCCCATATTGTAGGCAGACGCTGTACTGTCTGAGCCACCAGTCAACCTTCTGGTGACTTCTAAGTCGTCAACTCCTCTCAAACTCCCCCTATTAGCTTCCCTGTCTAGTTCAAATCCAAAGCTCACTAATTCAGACCACTCTCTGGCTCTTGTCTTAAATTCTCTTGCCTCACTGCGCTTCTGGCAAATTAGCTCTCACCCTGGATGAGCCCAATAATCCGCCTTTTCTGTGCCTGCATTCCATGTACTTGGCACCCCTGGATAAACATGGTAGAACAAAGCAGAGGAGTCATTATAAATTCATGGTCACTAGTCTCAATTGGCATCACCAACTCACGGACATGAGTTTGAGCAAGCTCCGGGAGTTGGTGATGGACAGGGAAGCCTGGCATGCTGCAGTTCATGAAGTCACAAAGAGTCGCACACGAGTCATGCACTGAGCCTCAGTTGGCTCCCAGCTCTTTCTGGAGATCCCTCTGTTTTCCTTAGCAGCTCTCTCTTCTGTTCTCTACAATTACTGTTACAAACTTGGCCTACTTCCTTCTCTCCAGTATTTTTCTGCGGTATCAGAAGACAACAGAAAATTCTGCTTTCTACTTTACACAAACTAAAGCAAATCATACAAAAAGGCATCAGTTGGGAAATCCCTCAGCCTCCTGCCATCAAACCTATCAGCCTGTCTGCATCTAGACTCATTCTTACCTTCCTTCTTCTATTTGATGGAAGAGGGGTTCTACCTTCCGTCCAGGTCTAATCTCACCACTTATGATCTGAACACCACCCCTTTCCACTTCTATTGGTTACCTCTCTAACATCTTAGCTCTGCTTCTAATGGCCTGTTTCCATCATATTTAAATATACTCATTATATTTAAGTTTCTCCTGTCCTAAGAAATAAAAAGCCAGTGACTCCCTTTAGCTATTGCCTCCTACCTGCTCTTTTCTATTAAAGCTTTTTGAAGCAGTTCTTAACACTTGCCATCCCCAGTTCCTCACTTCTGTTTTTCATTCCACTGCAATCTGGCTTTTCCTATAATTCTTTAGCAGGTCACCAAGGACCTTCATGTCACTAAATCCAATGGATACTTTTTGATGCTTTTCTTTTTGACCCTTGGTAGCATTTGTCTCCCTTCTATGCAAAATATCCACTATGGTGGGGGCATTCTTCAGGTTTGTTTGTTTTTCTTCTCCTGCTTCTCTGGCCCCTCCTCATTACACTTTTAGGTTCCTTTCATTTATCAATTCATTAAAAGATTAGCATTCTGAGGGCATCTTATCTTTATTCTCTATGATTCTTCCTGAATAATCTCCTCCATTCTCTTGGTTTCAAGTAGAAATCTGTATCTCCAGTTCAGAACTATTTCCTTATCTATCTTTATATGCTCTTTCTTGTATTTTTTCAACTCCTTCTGAATGTCTCATGGGCACTCAGTATGTGTATGATAGTTTTGCCACTACTCCCCCACTATATCTGCTCCTTTTTTTATGTTACATTCATCCACTCAGTTATTTGGGCTTCCCGGGTGGCACTAGTAGTAAAGAACCCACCTGCCAATGCCGGAGACAGGGTTAAATCCTTGGGTTGGGGAGATCCCCTGGAGGAGAGCGTGGCAACCCCCTCCAGTATTCTTGCCTGGAGAATCCCATGGACAGAGGAGCCTGGTTACAGTTCATAGAGTTGCACGGAGTCGGACATGACTGAAGTGACTTAGCAAGCATGCACCCAGTTATTTAAGGGTATTAGGAGTACTACAGTATGAAGCCTGCTCTTCTGCTTTTTATCAATGACTTACCATCTACTCAGTTATGCAAACTACTGCTAGAAATAATTTTAACTCTTCCTTCCTCCATCCAATTAAATATCTAGTTCTATAGATTCTGTCTCCTTAACATCACCCCAATCCATTCAGTGCTTTCCAACTCCATTGCCCACCATTCCAGGCCAGGCCACCAGTATCTCCTTCCTGGACTACAGTATCTAACTGGACTCTGGATAACCAGTCTTTTTCTTCTCACATTGTAGTGATAACACTCAGATAAAATGCAAATTATATATTTGCATTTTTATATTTTGCATTGTCTTCTGCATTGATTATATATTTACAAAATACAGAACCAATGTATTTTGCACTGATTATGTATCTCCTTTCAAAAGCTTTCCATGTACTTTGGATAAAGTTTAAAATACTTTTAAACTTTAAAAGTTTTAAACTTTTCCATGGCTCACAAGAATCTTTTGATATATTATCTAACTCTGGCCTCAACTGATAATAGTCCCTCCCTTGTACTCTATGCTTCAACCCTACTAAATCTCTTACAATTTTCTGCTTATATTCTCCATCATTACCCAACTAGTGCTCCTCATTCCAGCCCTACTCCCGGCTACCCATGCCTAGTTTACTCTCCTCCTTATAACTTCCTCTCTGACAGGTTAAGCACCCGGTGGCTCAGACGATAAAGCGTCTGTCTACAATGTGGGAGACCTGGGTTCAATCCCTGGGTCGGGAAGTTCCCTGGAGAAGGAAATGGCAACCCATTCCAGTACTCTTGCCTAGAAAATCCCATGGACGGAGAAGCCTGGTGTCCATGGGGTCGCAAAGAGTAGGACACGACTGAGCGACTTCACTTTCACTTTCTGACAGGTTATGCTCATCTTGCAGGACTCTGATTAAAAAATCCCTTTCTCCAGGAAGTCTTTGCCTAAATAAGGTTCCCTGCCACTGCTACTGCTCTGATAGAACCCAGCCTGGCCATTGCCACAAATGCTTCTTTGCACATTTGTTTACCACTGTCTTCCCAGCATACAGTCAGTCATTGCTCAAAAATATTATTCCGAATGAAAAAAGAAACAAAGGAAATAGGTTTCAGGCAGATGGGAGATGTCAATTGTGTTGACGCTTCCAAGAGGTCAAATAAGACAATGACAGGCAGCTCCTGTAAGAGTCACTGGTGATTTTGATGAGGGCCATTTTGGAAAGGAGGCAGAAGTAGAAGCCAGATTTAAGACATGGAGATAGAAGAGCAGTCTACTCTAGAGAAACTTGCTGAGAAGGAAAGGAGACAGGTACAACAGCCTGTTGGAGTAAGACCCTCTTTAGTGGTTTTCAAGATATCAGCCCACATTTCCAATCTCTCTCCTCCATTGCTGACAAGGTGGATTTCCTAAAATGCAAACTCATTAAGATACCCGCCTGCTTAAAAATTTTAAATGACTCCTCATTGTTTTCAAGATACAGCTCAAACACCTTCCCTTGGTGTCCCTGAAGGGGATCTGACTCCTTCTCCCATGCTTTTTTTTTAAGCCTTTTAAAAAATTATTTTTTATTTTTAATTGGAGGATAATTCCTTTGCAGTGTTGTGTTGGTTACTGCTGTACAGCATGAATCAGCTATATCCCCTCCCTCTTGAGCCTCCCCCAACCCATCCCCATCTCTAGGTCCTCACAAAGAATCACTAGCTATCTATTTCATACGTGGTAGTATGTATACCTCAATGGTACCCTCTCAATTTATTCCACTCTCTCTACCCTCGGTGTGTCCACAAGTCAGTACTCTGTGTTTTTATTCATGCCCTCCTGCTCCCATTCTTGACGCAGGTCCAGTCACTTCCTCCATATCCAGGGACTTCTAGCCTCTGTCCCTTTATCTGGAATATCCTCCCTACTCCAAACTTTCATAAATCAGCTCGTGTCACACTTCTCAGAGTCCTGTGCACATTTCCCTCATTGCGTTAACCGCACCATCAAAATTATTTAAGTGCTACTGGATCCCGTGAGACCAAAAGCACCTTGAAGGCAAGGATGTCTTTCCCTTCACTGTATCCTGCTTCCGGCAGTGTTTGTACACACTGCTCAATTTACCTTTTTGAATGAAAGCATAATAAAGCCTGGGTGGCCCATATAAAAGCTGGGGCGGCCACAGGAGGTGGGCAGTCGTTGGTGTTTTGAGCGATCTGCGGGTGTACGGGGGTATCACTCACCCGCGAGCACGAATTTGGCCATGGCAAAGCCGGGACCCTGGGCTTGGGACCGCGGCTCCACCGTTTCCAGGTAACCACGCCGCCCAGGACTTGGCGCAGGCGCACTCGCAAGCTGAGCGCGGACTCTGGCGCCCAGCCGGAAAGATGTTGGGGTGCAGTTATACATTGCGATTAAAAGCTATGCGGTCTCCCTCGTGCCTGTTCCCTGCAGCTAAGAAAAAGTAGTCATTCTTTTGGGTGGGCTTTCTTCACTGTAAATATTTCCAACCGTCCGCGAACAAACACTTTTTGACCTATGAGGGATCCGTAAAATCTCGCGATTCGCTCAGTTCGCGGGGAAACTGTCATGGCGGCGCCTGCCTACAGCCACAGGCTTCTACTCTAAGGTGAGTGGAGGACGAACTTAAGCGGGACAGTTGGTTGTACTACGCCTTAGACTTCTTGCCTTTCGGAGAATGGTCTCAGAAGGTGCCTGGGAAGTAAGTTGAGGGAGGTGGGTTCATACTGAGAGGCCCGGCTCCGGAAGCACGGACTCCTCACACCGGTTCTGAGACCTGGCGAGACTGTCTGGTTGCATCTCCCTCCCAAAGGCAGGCCACGTGCAAGCATCACTTTAGTTTGCTGCTTCCTCCCCTGAACCGTTGTGCTTGTCCAAGGCCTTATTTTAACAGTTCATGTTTAGCTGTTGTTAAATCCTCGGGTTGAAAAGTATCCATCACGGTTAAGCCCTTAATTTTTATTGCCGACATCTCCGTAAAATCTCTTACTGCAAAGAAAGCTTTATACGAAAACTTTCCCGTCAGAAACCCACTTCTTCTTCTTATTTTTTAAAAGACTTATTTATGCATCCACCACTTCCAAAGTAACCTTGCTCCTTTAAGACTGTGTATACACATTGTGGTAGAGGCGGAAGAAGCCCGTATTTGGTAAAATGGTTTTACCCTTTTAAGATAAATCTCAGTGTCTCCCTAGGTCCCCACTTTAGTCTCTGTTACATGGATTTTATATTTTTGAGTAGAAATTTTACTCTAATTTTTATTTCTCTTATAACTCCTTCCCCTGCAGGAAAGCGACGGCAGACATGAGGTTTTTTTTCATATGTAGAAGCGACGTGTGTGTCATCTTGATAACTTTAAAGTCTTTTGAAAGTACTTCAGTAACTAGAAAATGAATAACAGAGCGGGTTCCTTTTTATGGAACCTCAGACAAGTCAGTGCTTTGGTTCCAACAGGCAGAACTGTGAGGCTATATCGTTTGGCATTTTGCAGACCAAATATTGCTTATTCAAACTGGAACCGAAGAAACCTCTTAAATACCTTTGGTAATAAAATGCATTCATCTACTAGATATCTCTTTCAGGATGCTTTAATTTTTAAATCAGAAGGTGATGGCTGTCAGACAAAGGGCATAAGCACGGTAACAGTCTTTACAGTTGACAAACTACTGTGTCCTAGAAGATTGTCCTTTGATTCAAAACACTTCCCTGTCTCTGTTAATGAACGGAAGAAAAGCTTTCATCAGGAGGCCTCCGATGAAGATGTTCTCACCAAGAGAAGAAAACCAACCCTGATCAGCAGTAAAAAACTGTCTCAGGAGTGTAATTCCCTGAGTGATGTGTTAGATATATTTTCAAAAGCACCTACATTTCCTAGTAGTAACTATTTCTCAGCCATGTGGACAGTTGCCAAACGGATGTCCGAGGATCAGAAGCGCTTTGAAAAGCAATTGATGTTTAACCACCCTGCGTTTAACCAGCTGTGTGATCACGTTATGAGAGAAGCCAAGATCATGTATTTCGACAACCTGCTGTTTAGTCTTCATGCTATAGTGAAGCTTGGGATTCCTCAGAACACGCTGCTTGTACAGACTTTGCTGAGGGTGGTCCAGGTAAAATCAAAAGGAGGTGTAAATATACTCGGTTTAGCAAATCTTGAAAGAATGATAGGAAGTAGACATATAGCCTCCTTGAATGAAACTTATCATTGGAATGGTATTTTACATTTGTTTCTGCATAGATACTAATATTCTATGATTTAGATACCTTGGACGGAGGAACCTCGTAGGCTGGAGTCCATGGGGTCGCTAAGAGTCGGAGACGACTGAGCGACTTCCCTTTCACTTTTCACTTTCACGCATTGGAGAAGGAAATGGCAACCCACTCCAGTGTTCTTACCTGGAGAATCCCAGGGACAGAGGAGCCTGGTGGGCTTCTGTCTATGGGGTCGCACAGAGTCAGACACGACTTAGCAGCAGCAGCAGCAGATACCTTAAGTTAGCAAGATCTTCCTTTTGCTTTAGAAGTTTATGAACACTTGCCCCATTTTTCTTCTCTGAAGTTGAATAGTGAATAAGCTAAAGGGGGAAGAGAGACAAAATATACAAGAACAGGTTGGTAGTTGAAAGGAGGAGAGAAGGGAAGGGAAGGGAGCTAGTATTTATTGACTACCTATATACCTTTTACTTGTGTTGTCATGTATAATCTTCACAATAGCCATGTGAGGTTGGTGTTACTCTAGCAGATGAAGAAAGATTTTGTTAAGCAACTTGGCTAAAGTCACAATTACTGAATTTATTTATTCACGCAGTAAATGTTCATTGGTTATCAACTGTGGATTAGTTATTACACTTGTTACTAGGGATGTAAAGATATGGAGAACATAATTCCTGCCTTTGTAATGTAGAGGGGACAACAGATACTTTGTAGGCAATTACAAAAATAACCAATAGTCAATAGTGAATAAGCTAAAGGGGGAAGAGAGACAAAATATACAAGAACAGGTTGGTAGTTGAAAGGAGAGAAGGGAAGGGAAGGGAGCTAGTATTTATTGACTACCTATATACCTTTTACTTGTGTTGTCATGTGTAATCTTCACAATAGCCGTGTGAGGTTGGTGTTACTCTAGCAGATGAAGAAAGATTTTGTTAAGCAACTTGGTTAAAGTCACAATTACTGAATTTATTTATTCACGCAGTAAATGTTCATTGGTTATCAACTGTGGATTAGTTATTACACTTGTTACTAGGGATGTAAAGATATGGAGAACATAATTCCTGCCTTTGTAATGTAGAGGGGACAACAGATACTTTGTAGGCAATTACAAAAATAACCAATAGTCATTTATACATTTACGAAATTGTAGGCACTATGAAATTGTAGCACTGATCATTGGGAATACAATTACAAAATAAGAGCCACAGAGAGCTTTTAGTACAATGAAAGAAAAATATACACAGTGTGTAACCAGGGGCTTCAAACCTAGTTGGGAGAATGCTTTCATGATGGGAAGAGGTGATGGGGGGAGAAGGATACAAGATTACTGTTTGAAGCAGTGATATATACAGAGTTTGAAAGGAGGATGGTCTCATATAATTCTCAGTGTAGCTTTTAAAAGTAGTTATTGTTACTTTCTTCTTCCTAATTAGGAAATTTAGGCTTAGAGAGGTTAAATAGCTTGCCCAAGGCCACATATTTATTAATGTCACCATTTGTAGGTTTTTGATAAATACTTGCTGGTTTAATGAACAAACACCTTGTCATAGTAGAGCTAAAATTCAAGCCCAGTAGGAGATGATGTCTAAGCTGAGTGCAAGGGATGGCCAGCAGTCAGTGAGAAGGTTGATAGCAAAGGAGATGGTGTTTCAAGTAAAGAAGACTGTATGTTCAAATCCTGGAGAAAAGTTTGGGGAGCTGAAAGTAGTTCACTGTGGCTGGAAGTACAGATTATTGGGGTTATGAGTTTGAGGGAATTGTTAGGAAATTGTGCCTGTGGTTGTCAAGGAGGAGGGATTGGTGTCATGACAAGGCATGAGGTTGGGGGAAAAAAGAGGCTGAATCATAAAGAGGCTTTTATGCCTGGCTAAGGAGTTTGCCTTTATGCTATAGGCAGTGGGGATCCACTGGAGGATTTTAAGCAAAGCTCAAGCTGCTCCAGTTAGTATTTAGATCACTCTATGAGTGGAAAATTTATTGGAAAAATGAAATTGGATGGAGGAACCACTTTTAGTTAGTGTCCTCTTCGATGTCACTGAAATGACACCAGGTTGACCAGGAAAAAGAATAGTTCCTTTAAGTAATTGTTACCTCTTAAGAGTGGGCTCTTCAGACTTTGAAACTCAATGATCATAATTAAATAATTTTTTTTTAAAGATAGGAATTTCCTGAGGATGACCTGACTTGTATCCTATTGAGTTTATAGATATTTGAGAATTTTTAACTTTTAACATTACTATGATTTCCATATGTTTTCAACCAGTAACTAATTTGTATTGTGTGTGTTTGTTTAAACTGCAGAATATCTGTGTTTTTTGGTAGACTCTGTTCTCTATATAGTTACTTAAAAGTAATTACAGTAAGTCACTTTACCTGGTCAGTGATTCTCTAAATGAATTTTGGACAAGTATTCCCATCATCATAGTATATTCATTGGTGAAATATGACCAGTGGGTATTTGGGGTCAGATTATCTATACATATAATTGTATCTCACTAACATGTGGAAATGTTGCAAAGACATTTTAGCTAGGTATGAAATATATCATCAGTGAAGCTTGCCCTTCAAACACCTAGCCAGGTGGTCTTTTCTTTTATAGGAGATATTGATGGAATGCTATAATGGAAACCCTCTCATGGGAATGAGACCTTTTTTCCTTCCAGCAGTATCCGTTTCTTATCAATATCTGCTTCTGACTTGAGGCTTTGTGGCTTGTTGGTCATGTAATTTTAGCAAAAGAGCATACATCTTGCAGGTGTGATTACAAGTACTCTTGTGAGGTGTATAGACTAGTTGTGATTAAATTGTAGAGCACTAGGTGAGCTGTGCTATTACTGTTCACTTTCTAAATTAAGCCCTTTCTGGAACTAAATTAATACCCTGATTCAAAGGGTTTGAAAGAAGGATCCAGGGAGCCTGGGTTCCTCTTGAGATCCAGATAGTGGTGGTAAAATGTGACAGCAGATGTGAATTAGAAAGTTCACAGCTGAGGTTGCAGTTTCATACTCAGGAGAGAATATAGGGAAATTGTAAGCACAGCAATGTAAGATTCATGAGGGGTGGGAAAACTGTCCTATAGCTTATTACTGCACTTGTCACCATGATGGCCTTCAGTCTCAAGAAGGGGTAAAAATGATGTTTGATGAAAGTTATTTCAGAAGTGGAGGAATATAATCAGTGTCAAATCATTTTCAGTGGTAGTTGAAAGTGTAAAGAAATTGTTGATACAAAAAGAATGTGTATCAGTTATTTGAAAAGTTCACTTACATATAATGTCTGGTTTTCCAAAGTTGCTGTTTATTGTGGACTGATGCTGAATAATTGGTTTGATACTTAATCCTTTAGTTGAAAGCATCAGTTCAGTGGTTTTGCTTGGGTGAGGTCATCTACTATGAACTCATTACCTATAGTGTTTTTGTGATTACATTTCAATAGGAACGTATCAACGAGTGTGATGAGAAATGTCTTTCAGTTTTGTCAATTATCTTAAACACAATGGAGCCATGCAAGAATGTGGATGTTCTTCTGGCAGGATTGCGGTGAGAACTCTCTTACACTTTCTTCAAGTGGCTTTCTCTTTTTCTCTTCTCTCAAATCAAAAACCAAGATGAAAATTGAACAACTTTTTCTTTTTTTTAAGTGGGGGCATGAAAGACTTTGTTGATGGCGGTGGCAGTTTGGTTGCTAAGTTGTGTCGGACTCTTGCGACCCCATGGACTGTAGCCTGCCAGGCTTCTCTGTCCATGGGATTCTCCAGGCAAGAATACTGGAGTGCATTGCCATTTCCTTCTCCAGGGGATCTTCCTGACCTGGGAGTCAAACCCAGGTCTCCTGCATTGTAGGCAGATTCTTTACCAACTGACCTACAAGGGAAGCTGGTCTTTAATAGCTTATTAAACTTAAAATCCTGACTTTGGAACAGGTGAAGCTAGAAATAATGCTTCTTTCAGGATTCACTATAAAAAAAAAAAAGTAGATAACATTAAAATTATCTTAAGACATAGTATTAACATGGGCTGGGGGAGAACTGAAACATGCTCAGTTCATAATGGTTATTTGGGCACTATGTGGAGGTCACATGACATAGCCCAGCTTGCAAAGGAGGTTGAGTTTTTATAAAATTGATGCACCTAATCTTATGTCATAGGTTTATGAGAATAATTTTTAATTCCCAATTTCATTGACTATGCATTGGGATATCTTAATATAATCTCCTGGTAATTGTTTATGCACAAAGATAGCAAAATAATGTGAGAGAAAAGAATACCAGTCGGGTCCTGGAGCTTTCACTAACTGTTTAAACTCTTGTGGGCAGATATTTCATTTCTTTGGGCTTTATATTCCTTGTCTATAAGTAGGAACTGGACCAAATGACTTTTAAGATTTCTCTTCTGGTTTTAAGATCCTGAGACTGTGGTATTTGTTGTGTTTGATGACAGGATGCTAGTTGATGAGCAAGTTTGGAAAATAAAACATGTTTTCACATTGCAAACTGTAATGAGAAGTATTGGAAAAGATGCTCCGATTGGTCTTAAAAGGAAATTGGAGGTAAATACTTTTTGAATTTTCTCTATTGGGTAAAAATTGAAAAAGATATTTCCTGTGATTTGCTATCATCTCCTAAAGTCAGTTCATTAGGAGGACATTGTTGTGCTTTTGGATATAACTTTGCTTAAGTGGAATAATAGAAATATTTATGTGTATATGTGTTTATATACATTTATCTATATATGTCTGAGTCATTTTGCTCAAACTTTATCCTTTTTTATTTAAATATAAGATTTTAATTTATTTTACCACAAATGATAAATTAAAATTTATTTTTCTTTAGATGAAAGCCTTGAAAGAATTAGACCAGTTCTCTGTTTTGAATTGCCAGCACATGTTTGCAGTTCTGGCCGCCATGAATCACCGTTCCATTATCCTTCTGAATGAGTGCAGTAAGAGAGTCACAAGTAAGGGGAATTCTTCTTACATGGTTTATAGCATCTGATCTGTTCTGAACTATATTTGTTTTGTTTGTTTGCTGTTATATGAAAAAATATCTGATGATATGGTTAGATCTAAAGTTTATTTTTACCTCTAATTATTGTTTTTTGTTTTTACAAAATACAGTGCTGTTTTTCTAAAGAAAGTGCTGGGTATATAGTATCTTGAATCTTACAGTCAAAATCATCTGGTAATTTTTGTTTATCTAACTCATTCTTAAAGGTAACATCCATGGGTGTCCTTTTAAAATATTGATCAACATATTGCAGTCTTGCAAGGACCTCCAATATATTAATATAGATCTTTTTAAAGGAATAGCAGATTATGTGGCTACAACTTTTGACATCTGGAAGTTGAAAAAAGTAAGTATGTTAATAGTTTAGAATAAGTCTCAGAAACTTTCAAGAAATGTATTAACTTATTAATTTGTGGATATACTTCTCTATCATTTTAAAGTGGTTTAGATTCCAAAGTATTCCAATGCTAAATTGGTTTTGAAAAATTAGCTCCTTACAATTTCTCTCTGAGTGTTACCTATTATATACTGTTCAACGTCTTGATCATCTTTCTGTCTGAAACAAAAATTGTATTGTCAAAGTCTGTTTTTAATAATATTTTATGGTATTTTAGTTGGATACTAAGGATTATTTCTGCCTTTCTATGTTTCCTTTGCTAGATTTAGAATAATGAAGATAGGTAATATGACGGGCTTAAGCTTTTTGAAGAATAAAATGTCATTATTGTCTTCTATGTATGGAAAGTTTGCTTGGTTCTTCAAGGGTAAGAGCCTTTAAGTTCAGGGCCTGTGTTAATAATAAAATGTCTAAATGAAGCAACTGGTAAAAGCTTCTTTTTATAGTGAAGCCGAGGTAACCATGTTAGATTACTGGCTTAGTTCTCTTTGGAGGTTGAGGTGAATATTGTGTTTCCTATGGAAACTGATTTTGAAGTCCTTATTGTAAGAATGATAAAGAGGGAAATGAGAGGTAAAGTCGAACATTTATTTTAATCATTGTATTTCAGCTCTATTCTCACTTCTAGTATTTAATATTGAACATAGAAATTTTTGAGTTATCTTTTGTCTATTAGAATATAGGAAGTGTCTAGGTTTGGAAAGGAGAGCAGTTTGAAATTGACTTGGTCATTTTAAAAAACTTAAGAAGAGGTATATTTAAAGGTAATTTGCAGAGATTTTGTGTGAAAAGCATGTAGGAAAGAATTTATTTTAAATGACATTGGAAATGAGAACCATTGTGTGCTCTGCTTCTCGGCTTATAAAAAGAGGTTGCTTATTAACTTGATATTTTATAAGGGAAAGATAATTACTTCTTTTAAGGGAATATTTTTCAATCAGGACAATTCTGTTGCTATTTAAACTGTTTGAAATCGGAAAGATTTCTGATAACATACTGTAATTCTTAAGAAGTTTTCCCTCAATTCTTTCTGTTTTTTAGGTTCTTTTTCTCCTCATTTTATTTGAAAACTTTGGCTTTCGACCTGTTGGTTTGATGGACTTATTTATAAAGAAAGCAGCAGATGAACCTGGCTTCCTAAATGTGAAAAGCCTTGTCGGTATTCTTAATGTATATTCTTCTCTCAATCACTTCTACAAATGCCAGACCCACGAGTATGTACTTGTTCATTTTTACTTTTTTTATTGCCACATATCATATTTATAGAAAAGATGAACAAAGCTCCATGAGTTCTCACAAGCAAACCCATCCCTGTCCAGAAATAAAACATAATATTCTTTATTTATGAAGGTAAACAGTTTTATCTTTGATAAAGATACATGCTTTGCTTTTGCTCTTTTGTTGTTCTTTGCAGTATATTTGATAATTCAGTGTGGGAGACTTCGTTTCAAACTTTTGCCCAACCTATTCCCTTAGCACCCTAGTTTATAGTTCGGTTTTGACCTTAGCTCTTTATTTGGTCCCAAACTACTGCTTTCTGTTCTTTTCATTTTAACTCCAATCATACATTTCTGCTAATAAACACAGCAATTCCTCAGATGTGCCAGACTCTTTCAGACCTCTTCTTTCCACCCAGAACATCTTTCTTTCTCTAGATCAGTTAAGGGTTTGTTAAAAACCAGAAACGTATATAACATGTCATTTGTTAGAAGAGTGATTAAAAGTGCAGACCCAGGAGACACCTTGCTTAGGTTTGAATCTTAGTTCTGCCATTCGTTATCTACTTTACCTTACCTGTAACTTACCTGTACCTCAGTTTCTTCATCTGTTAAAATGGGGACGAATGATGACTTATTTCTAATTATACTGGACAATTTAATAATCGTTGTTATGAGGATTAAGTGAGTTAACTTGTGTCAGAATCTTAAGGCAGTGCCTGATACACAGTAATTATTAGATTAAGGCCTTGAAGGAATAAACTGGCAGTTCTGAGGGTCTCAGTGGCAGGGTTCACAGGTTCTTGGCCACCAAGTGGCTTGGCTCCCAGGTTATGCAGTGGTTAAGAATCCACCTGCCAATGCAGGAGACGCAAGAGACATGGGTTCGATTCCTGGGTTGGGAAGATCCCCTGGAGTAGGAAATGGCAACCTGCTTTAGTATTCTTGCCTGGAGTATCCCATGGACAGAGGAGCCTGGAGAGCTATAGTCCATGGGGTTGCAAAGAGTTGGACATAGCTGAGCAACTGAACATGCATGCCCAGCTTGGCTTCATCAGCTTTTTGTCCCTGTGGTTTTTTCTCAAGATCTAGATTTCCAGAAGAGAAAATCTGATTGAGTTTGGATCACATGCCCATTTCTTTGGCTCTGGTGATCAAAGAAATGCTGAGCCAAGGAAAGCAGCTGCTCACTGTACCCTTCATTGTTCCCAAAAGACTCACTTCCTATATGTGTCCTGTGCTTTCCCTTATGTCTCTATCAGAGCTCCCGTGCTTGTCATGTCTTATATAAATCTCTGGTGGAACCTTGACACATAGCTGCAGTTATTTGTCAATAAACCTCTCTCCACAATTGCAGAGCTTTCTAGTGTCAGACCCTGGTGCCTGTATTTCTAAACATAGCCTGTGTTTCTAAACATAGCACAGAGCCTGGCACAGAATAGATATAAAATAAAGGTTGAAAAGATTCTCCCCAAATTCAGCCTTCCTCTACTACCCACTCTTGGTTTTATTATGAAGCTGGCTCCTATGTTCCTCCTGTCCCTTCTTGACAAATACTGTTAAGATGTGAAAGTGAAAAGTGTGAAATTGTTAGTCGCTCGGTCGTGCCTGACCCTTTGCGACCCCATGGACTGTAGCCCGCCAGACTCCTCTGTCCATGGGATTCTCCAGGTAAGACTACTGGAGTAAGTAGCATTGTTAAGCTGAGTAGTAATTAAAACTCCAGAAATAGCCTCATGGATTCCGTAGAATTCAGAGAACAAACACTGAATAGTTAGGGAGTTTTTCAGTTGACTGTAGGTGTCCCAGGAGATAATTTGGTCCAGTAAAATTGTTATGTTGGAAATAGAGGATGGATAACAAAGGTAACCCTAAGTAGCTACACACAGGTTAGGAAATTCGACAAAACACAACTAGGAACAGGTCATACTGAGGAGGAGCCATGAATATTGTACTTGTCTTTCTGCTCAGCTTTTGTCTAACTCATTGGTTCTCAATTGGCCGTGATTTTGCCTCCTAGGGGACATTTGGCAGTATCTGGGGATGTTAGTTTTTGTGTGGCTGGGGAGGTGGAGGGGAGAGGGTTGTTGTACACTCTCTAGTGGGTGGAGGCTGGGGATGCTGCCAGCGTCCTCCTGTGCACGAGACAGCACTGCAACAATGAATTATCCAGGCCAGACTGTCAGCAGGCTGAGACTGAGGAACTGCGGTCTCACCCTACCCTCCTACCTCAGCATTTCTCCTTTGGAGAAGTAGCAGTGATAAGAGTCGCTAATAGATTAAGATTAATCAATAAGAAATTCGTGAATGTCCATGAATGTGCAGTTGCCTGAAGTTGGTATTTTGAGGACTATAAATAAAGAAGTTTGTGTTCTCCATCCTTCTTAGGATAGAGAAGGAGGCAAGTCATGTATATTGAGAGGAAGGCAATATGATAGGTACCAAATGAATGCTTTATGGAGAAAGGAGAAAGGAAGATGGCCTCCTCGGGTAGAATGGCAATGGTTTTAGGAGCAGTAACTCGAAGCATTTGGGAAGTGAGTTGACTGGAAGAGATGGATTAGGTAGGAGAGTTGTAGAAAATTTGACTTAGCACTTTGTATATCCACACGCTGTTCCTTAATCATTTTATTTATATTATGGCCTCTGGTAAAGAGAATGTGTTAAATCTAGAATACCTTCCTGGGTTTGAAGCCCTAGGAAGAAAACATGTAACATTTCAACTCTGTCATTTCAGTCCTTTGGTTTCTTCTCTTTTTGATCTGTACTTGCCACCCTGTAGATAATCCCGGACTGCATCTCTGGCCATCACTGTGCTCCTGAACTCCAGGTTGTATATGGTTATCGGAGATCCCACAGGGGTCTCAAGATCAATAATTCAATAATGAGCTGCCAGAAGTCAGCTCATTCTTGGTTTTTTGTTTGTTTTGTTTACTGTTTATCAAGTACCATGTCAAGTGTTTTTTTTTTTTTTTTTAAACCACTTTGTGTGCTTGGTTACTCATTCATGTCCAACCCTTTACAACCCATGGTCTCCTCTGTCTATGGGATTCTCCAGGCAAGAGTACTGGAGTGGGTTGCCATTTCCTACTCCACTTTATTGAGGTATGAGTAACAGCACGTAAAGAGCTGTGCATATTCAAAGTTTACAACTTGGTGAATTTTTAGCTGATTATTTTTGACTCTTTCTTTTCCAATAACATTATCCTCTTTCTCCTCTAATTGTATTTGTTCATTTAGTCAGAAAACTTGTGTTAAGTGCTCAGGTACTTAAGACAAAAGTGAGTAAGACATAATCCTTTTTTGCCAGAAGATTCTATGTAATGGGTAACGTAGACATAAGTTGGCAATTAAATATAGCATGAACATGGAAGTGGTGGAGTTTTGTACAGGTTACCTAGGGATAGAGGAGGAATGTGCCAGGATGCTAGCCTGGTGAAGTAGAAAGTCAGGGTAGATGTCAAGCGTCCTCCCTGGAGGAGATGGTACCTGAGCAGATCTTAAAAGATGGATACATAGGAGTTAGCCATGGAAAGAGCATCCGGTGTAGAAAGGACTCTATATTCAAGTTAGGAGGGAAAGAAACAGTGGACTGCGTGCAGGGAATGATGCAGATTGTAGTGTTGCGGAAGGTGAAGTATGGCACAAGGAGTGGGAGAGGGGATCACCCTTCGGGCTCCAGATCAGCCCTTGTGGCTGCCTTCTCCTGACTCCCGTCAGCTTTTCCTTTGCCTCACTGTTGTCTCTAGGACCTGCCACAGCCTTCCTCGTCATCCGTCTCCTCCCCCCATGGGATCTCCCAGTCGATCTCAGACGTTTCCCTTTGTGGCTCACTGTTACTAAGGCCTTACTTCAGGGCACACGTGCCCTGCTGTGAGTGTCCCTGCCTGTGCCTCACTAGTCACTTACCGCAGCGTGAATAGGATACACTTTCAGGGCTCCCATTTCTGTGCTCTTTGCTTTTGCCATCTTTTCTACTTACTGAAATTCTCCTTATCCCCAAAGCCACCCTATCTACATTCTCTCCTGTACACTAGCAGAGTACTTTGCACGCACTACTTTTTTTTCTGGTATAATGAAATATAACTCAGGCCTTAAGAGTCAAACTGACCTGCGTCCAAAGTGTGTCTCGGCTATTAGCAGTGTCACACTGGGCCCATGGCCTCAACTAACCTTGATTTCCCTTCTCTTCATCTGTGCTCAGTTATCCTACATAACCTTAGCTGAGGTGGTACGATTAGGCTTGTGGTTCTTTTAGCTCAGAACATTAATAGCAACAGAATTATAATAGGTTATAAACCTGTAGTGGCATCCCAGGCCTTGTAGATTTACTCAGGATAAAAGCCTAGCACCGTGGTTAATAGGCTCTGGACCCTAACAGCTTGGATTTCAGGGCTGGCCCTGCTGCTTCTTGGCTGTGTCCCTTGGACGACTTACTCGACCTCACTGAGCCTATTTACTCATTTTTATTATGAGGATAATAATGACACCTATCTCATAGAGTTTCAATGGGAATTAAATGAGTTAAAGCCTATAAATATCTGCCCTCTGTAAGACATACCATGGCAGCTCACATTTACTGAATGTGTGTATTTGTTACGAGAGTCAGCTGACCTGAAAGACGTGTGAAGACCTGGTGCAAATGCAAGCCGGATGGTTTTATCCAGTGAAAGCCGTTGGTTCTGTGACACCTCACTAGCTCTATCATGATCTTATCTTCTCTTCATTTGTAAGCCAAGTTTCCTTTCTGCCCCTCTAGGTTCCTAGAAGTTATGGCCAGTGCTCTGACTGGTAGTCTTCACCACATATCTTCTGAAAACCTGTTAAATGCAGTGTGTTCATTTTGCTGGATGAACCATTTTCCCCTGGCCCTCATTAATCAGCTTCTTCAGAAGGACATCATTGATGATCTGCTGACGTCAGGTAGGATGTCAGTGCGCAGTGTGACTGAAATAAGGCAGTACTGCCAGGCTACCTGGTGATTCTGAATAGGGTCTCAGTTGCAGCAGTCTCAGTTAAACCTTCTGGAGCAGGTGATCCTAATGAAAGGACCAAAGATGGTAAAGTCAAAGGGCCATGTTTTAAGCCAGCAAACCTGTAAAGTCAAGTTGCTCAGTCATGTCCTACTCTTTGTGACCCATGGACTATACAGTCCATGGAATTCTCCAGGCCAGAGTACTGGAGTGGGTAGCCTTTCTCTTCTCCAGAGGATCTTCCCAACCCAGGGATCGAACCCAGGTCTCCCGCATTGCAGCTTTACCACCTGAGCCACCAGGGAAGCCCAAGAATACTGGAGTGTGTAGTCTATCCCTTCTCCAGCGGATCTTCCCAACCCAGAAATCGAACCAGGGTCTCCTGCATTGCAGGCAGATTCTTTACCAACTGAACTATGAGGGAAGTCCCTATGGAGCCTCATTTATACTTTATGTATCTATACAAAGACTAAATGTTCAAGATGCTCTTTATGCCCCTGTCAGAGGTGTTTATACTTGTAATCTTTACATGTCACATCTGAAGCCAAGCTAAGTCAACTTTTGCAGCTATAAAGCTTTGCCACCCATGGTCTGTAATGAGGGCACAGCTGTTAGATTAAGAAACCAGATAGTTAGCAAAGTAATGAATTTATTTACTCTTGAAACCAAAATTAATTGTTTACTTTTGGTTTTTACTATTAAAGAAGGAAAATCAAGGACTTCCCTGGTGGTTCAGTGGCTAAGATTCCACGCCCCCAATGCAGGGGGCCTGGGTTTGATCCCTGGTCAGGAAACTAGATCCCACATGTGCAATTGAGACCCAGTGCAGCCAAATAAATAAATATTATTATTATTCTTTTTTAAAAAAAAGAAAATGAGAAAAGCAGTATCAGGCTTATGCCCATGTTCATTTGCTTCATTGTGTCTGACTCCTTTGCGACCCCATGAACTGTAGCCTGCCAGGCTCCTCTGTCCATGGGATTCTCCAGGCAAGAACACTGGAGTGGGTTGCTATTTCCTGTTCCGGGGGATCTTCCCAACTCAGGGATCGAACCCAAATCTCTTGGGTCTCCTACATTGGCAGGTGACTTCTTTACCATTGCGCCACCTGGGAAGCCCACATCTGGGAAATAGGGTTATTTGAAATCCTTTTAAAAACAGTGGAATGAAATTTCAGAGTTGAAGTGTGGAAGAGGAATACTATGTGCTGATTTTTCAAGCAATTTAATGTAGGGGACTCTTGAGAGTCCCTTGGACTGCAAGGAGATCCAACCAGTCCATTCTGAAGGAGATCAGCCCTGGGATTTCTTTGGAGGGAATGATGCTGAAGCTGAAACTCCAGTACTTTGGCCACCTCATGTGAAGAGTTGACTCATTGGAAAAGACCCTGATGCTGGGAGGGATTGGGGGCAGGAGAAGGGGACGACAGAGGATGAGATGGCTGGATGGCATCACTGACTCGATGGACGGGAGTCTGAGTGAACTCTGGGAGTTTGTGATGGACAGGGAAGCCTGGTGTGCTGCGAATCATGGGGTCGCAAAAAGTCGGACACGACTGAGGAACTGAACTGAACTAAACTGAACTGAATGAAGGGGAAGCAGCTGTGAACCCAGGAGACTTGAATTCTAGTTCCAACTTTGCCCTTAGTTAATCAGTATGCGTTTTAACATTTCTTGAGCGTTTCCACATCAGTTCAGTGAAGAGTGAGGCTAAAGCACCTTGAAAGGTATTTTAAACCTTAGAACCTTATCAGGTACAGGCACAGATCTACACACTGTGGGAACTTGGGGGACACAGAGAAATCCCTCCTGATAAGAAGCAAATAATCAGAATTATAGGTACATTAATACAATTTCTTTAATGTGACATTAATATTTTTCTTAAGTACATTTTTTTTTTTTAGGTGACGTGGAGAGAAACGTTCACAGGCTCCATGTTGTGGCTGCTTGTCTAAAACTCGATGATGCTCCTTGTCACAAGGACCTGGACTTGGTGCTGCCACAGCTGCCCCGCACAACCTTCTGTCCACAGCCAAAGGTTGCCGCAGTGCTGAATGACCTTCTGGGGGAAGGGTTCTTCTCACAAAGTGTACAGTTGCCACATAATTATTTTATTGGTATGGGACTTTATACGAGCTTCTTCTGTTTTACCTTATTTTTTTCTGACACAAGATTAGGAGTTGCAGCTTAGTGTGGTGCAGCGTTGGCCCTGGAGCTGGACTACCTGGGTGTGGATTTTCACTCCCCGGCTTACTAGTGCCGTGCTTCCAGCACTTGCCAGCCTCTTTCCTTATGTGTAAAATGGCGGTAATAATAGCACCCACCTCAAAGGGTTCCTGTGACCTACCAATGAGACAATACATGTAAAATCCAGACTATATCTGGCACATGTAAGTCAGCTCGGTAAACCTTAGCTGTTGCCATTGTCATTATTGGTAGTAGTAGTAGTCATTTTTAAACAAAAAATCACTGAGCAGTGTTTGAAAAATTAGTATCAATTTTTTTTTTCTTCCAGATTTTGAAATCAGAATGGATGCTAACCGGAGCCAAGTGCTTCCATTTTCTGATGTGAACGTGGTAACTTCTACAGATATTCAGAGGTTGTTTACACATACTCATTTGCTGAGCTGTCTGTATTTAAATCTTAATTCTCAAAGACTTCATATTAAATAGCAGTAACAATACAAAGACTTTCTATTTGTATGGAGCTTGTTAGGTACCTAATATCTCATCCATTAGTCTACTCCTTAGGTATATATGTAGGCACTGCAGTTGAAGACCGTGGGTTGGAGTTGGCCATTTAATGAAACAGGCAGTTTTTAAAAATTAGGATTTAAAGCTAAACAGTGCAATCAAACAACAATGAGATAATTGAAACCATCAGCACAATGTGAATTTTTGACAAGATAATGAAATAGTGATCCTAAAGAATTAAGACTTCTACCCAAATAAAATATCCAGTATAAATATTTTGTTCTACCAGTCAAACCTATGAAAAGGTAGAAAAACTTTAGTTTTTTAATTAAGGTATATTGTATATGGATCAAACCATATTGAGGTTAATTAGAAGTAGTTGCCTTGACTCACACAGTACAGAAGGTGTCTCTGGGATAAATTGATGCTGCTCCCCAAGAGCACGTTCTGCCTTGTAAGCAGCTGGGTCAGGTCGTGTTGCACACACCGGGTGTTCACACCCCGTGTTCAGTCAGCCTTTGTGGAATGGCATTGCTAGGGCCTGCAGGGCACACAGAGCTGAGTCAGACATGGATCCTGACCCCAGGCGACTTACATCCCCTACTGCTTGTAGGACATGAATACGTAGAGAGAGGTACAGAAAAAAGTCTGTAGGGATTCAGACTCTTTATCTGCCCATCACTTCCCACTCACAGCTCTGTAACTTTTGCTCCTTTCCAAATCCATCTAGATTGCTCCTTGGCCATCTTTTTCAGCCACTATCTTCCCTATATGTAGCGCCTATCTCCCCTTAAGGAAAGCCTTTCTCTCTGGCCTCATTGAAAGATCGTTTTTCTTTTTCCGAAATTCAACTGTTCTGGCATAATAATATAATGTAATAGCTCTCAGCCTAAAGTACTGAGAAGAAATGAGAAATCAGTGTTCCTTTAAAGATAGAAAATTTATTTCTCTTTATCTCAGGTAACAGAATAGTATCACAGGACACAGTAAGGATACAAATGTCTTTTTCCCCCAGTGAACTTAATCTTTCCAAAAGGCCGTGAACAATGAAAAAAAAATTACACCTTCAGTTTTTTTTACACATACAGATATTATCTTTTCAACAGTCTTGTCTATCTCTTGTTTTTGGTCTCTCCCCATCCTGGTTTTTAAATGCTTCTCTCTTGGGGAGACAATATGTACAAACAGAGCATTTTCCATTTAGTGTTATCTACACCAGTACTTCTAGTGGCATAAATAATTATATTTAGATCAACGATTACCTCTGTATAAGAAAGCCCTAAAATGGGTGCTTTCATATCTGGAAATTTTCATCATGAAGAATGTAGTCATTCTTAAAGATGGTTAAGAGATACTGTTTGTATAAAACATCTTCATAAGCTTTTGGTTCCTAATTAGCCTTCACATACTGGAATGTCTGCACAGGCCAGGTAATGAGGAAGTGAAGGGCTCGTACAGGAGGAAACGATGAGGAATGCAGTCAGTGGAGGGCCCAGCTTTGAAATCTCCAAAGAACAAGAATACAGCAAGGTTGTACACAGTCATCTCGTTAGTAACTAGTTTGTATTTTTGTTTTCAGAGTAGCTGTACTCTGTGTTCCTAAATCTGCTTACTGTTTGGATTCAACCCACCCCAAAGGATACCTTGCTATGAAAATGCGGCATTTGAAAATAATGGGTTTTCATGTAATCTTGGTAAGAAAAATTGCAAATGAAATCATCTTCAATTACTGATGTTCATTCTGCCAGGAATGTTATGCTTGAAGTTGCTTACTAGGACTAGAAAAACTGCCAACAGTATTGGAATAAGTGTTTTTGCTTGTTGTTTTCTTTGAAAAAGAACATTTCTGGTACATGATTTTGTTCCTGTTCAGTTGATTACTAGTCATTTATTTGGGGTTTGATAATTTAACCTTTTTTTTAAGTGCAAAAATGTAAATAATATATTTTCCTATTTAAGAACATGAAACCATATTCAGTTTCTAGGTTATCTTAGGAGAAGAAAAGATGTTGATTAAAGGTTTGTTTTCATGGGTCAGTGTGAGGCTATTAAGGATATTTCTCACTAGAAACTGCTGGAGGGTTGTAAGAGGATAGTTCTTCCCTCTCTGTACTTCATTTGATTCTGAACACTACAACTTGAGCAGCTTCAAGATATCTGTATGGAGTGAGGACCATACAAATAAGTTTATATTTATATTAATGTTAGGATCAATCTAAATGCCAGTCATATGGTCCTGCATATAGTGTGAAATGTAAACATTTGAATCTTCATTATGATACTTTAGTATCTAAAACTGGATCATGCCTGGATTATCAGGGTTAAGACTGCCGGTTTCTCTAATGAGCTAATCTGTAACACTTTTTTTTTTTTTTTTCCATATTGGCTATTATGTATATTCTAAGGAAGGTTATCCCAAAAAAGAAATGTTTGCACCCTTTAGCGGACCTTTAAAGTTTTTGTAATTTTCACTGTGAGAGCTTTCTTCAACCCTAGTATATATAGTCATAACTAAACTTTTTAAAATGTGCATAAATTCTAAGTGGTTGGCTTGATGTTATTTTAATATCCTTGGGTGTCAAAACTAGCTTTTATATGTCATCATCTTCTTGCAAACTGATTATTTTCCTCTTTCTTTGGTAAGGTCAATAATTGGGAGGTGGAAAAACTAGAGATCAAGGATGCAGTCGCATTTTTGAAGACAAAAATCTATTCACCCAAAGCACTGTCTTCTGCTGATACACATTTGCAAAGCACATGTTAAAGTGAAAAGCAACCTTTTAATGTTTGGAGACCTGAATTTGTAAAAGTAACTTTAATAAATACTGTAATTCAGTTGTCGATGTAATTTACCTGACTGCTCACTGTAATACAAAGTGTTATTTCAGTTCACTGTTAAAATTAGTGTTAAGAATGAAAGAAATGTTGTTACTGGCACTTTAGAATATGCTGAGAAAATTCCAAAAGGGTCATCTTTGCAGTAGTACCTATTCCTTCCAGTACCCAGATACCCGACAAATTTATAAGCTGTAGATTTTACTGTTTATCATTAGCTTTGATGCATTAAAAACTGGTTTCTTAGTTGTGATGGTTTGCAGGTAATTTGGTGTGGGCAGTCCTCAGCTTGGAATCTAAGCTATTTTAGGACTCAGTTATGGACAACATTTTCAAGCACTGGCCACAGAGCAATTTGACTAGGTTCTCAAGTTCAGTTCAGTTCAGTCGCTCGTTCATGTCCAACTCCTTGCGACCCCATGAATCCCAGCTCGCCAGGCCTCCCTGTCCATCACCAACTCCCGGAGTTCACTCAAACTCATTTCCATCGAGTCGGTGATGGCTTCCAACCTTCTCATCCTCTATCGACCCCTTCTCCTCCTGCCCCCAATCCCTCCCAGCATCAGGGTCTTTTCCAATGAGTCAACTCTTCGCATGAGGTGGCCAAAGTATTGGAGTTTCAGCTTTAGCAACATAAGGGTGGTGTCATCTGCGTATCTGAGGTTATTGATATTTCTCCCGGCAATCTTGATTCCAGCTTGTGTTTCTTCCAGTCCAGCGTTTCTCATGATGTACTCTGCATATAAGTTAAATAAGCAGGGTGACAATATACAGCCTTGAGTACTCCTCCTATTTGGAACCAGTCTGTTGTTCCATATCCAGTTCTAACTGTTGCTTCCTGACCTGCATATAGGTTTCTCAAGAGGCAGGTCAGGTGGTCTGGTATTCCCATCTCTTTCAGAATTTTCCAGTTTCTTGTGATCCACACAGTCAAAGGCAAGTTAAAAATGTATAAAAATTAAGGCGATAGCATGTTAAAAATGAGTATCGGGCATCTGCAGTTGTAACAAGCATTCTAGGTGGAAGTGGTTTGTGGACCAAACAAAGAGAAACAGATGAGATAACACAGAAATAGCAAGGAGTCCAAATTCCTTAAGATTGATAGATGTGGGTTGCCTCTTTGTTGAGGTCATTCCTTTCTTCCTTTCTCCCTCTTCCCCTCTGCGCTCACCATTTCACAAAGTCTTTTAAACTAAATATAAATAGCTGAACTCTTGTGAGCCAGACCTGGGGGCTATTTTTCAGTTATGTGTGTAATTCTTTTGTGGAAATACTAGTTCACGTTTGTCATATGCCTGTCTAATATTTGAGTTGCTGGGGATATAGCAGGTTTTACCATGTGTATGTTGGTATTATTTTACCCCCATGCAAAAGTCTGAATGTTTGTGCCTCACCCCCTCACCGTCCCTGAAATTCATTTATTGAAACCTAACCCCCACTGTGATAGTATTTGGAGGTAGAGCTTTGGGAGATGACTAGATCATGAGGGTGGAGGTCTCATGAATTGGATTAGTTCTCTTACAAAAGAGGCCTCAGAGAGCTCCCTATCACCTCTCCCTGTGAAGTCAGTGAGAAGATGACCCATCTGTGAACCAGGAAAGGGGCCCTCACCAGACAGAATCTGCCTTGATCTTGGACTTCCAAACCTCTCCCACAGTTACTTGTGAGAAATAAATTTATCTTGTCTGTAAGCTGCTCAGTCTATGGCATTCTGTTAATGTCAGCCGGGATGGACTGAGATACCCCAGATACACAGATGTGCAATTACTGAACATCTTACTCTGTGCTGGGCACTGCTGAGTATTTGGGTATATTCTCCATTATCTTAACTGTTTGACATGTAGCTGCTATTAATCTCTTGGGACCCTTATTTCCTCTTATCTAATAAGAGGATAAATTATTTATAAAGGCAGTATAAGTAGGATAGGGCTGGAATTTGAACCTGAGCTCATATGGAGTTACAAGAAAAGTAGTTGAGAAACCCCAAGTTGGCAATAAAAAATCTCTAGCAACATGACTGCATCTGTCACAGGTTTTATCAGCGTATCCTCCCTGCATTTAGAAAAGGTTAGAGCTGAAAGGAAATACATCAATCATTTAATCAACCTCCCTCATTTTATGGATGAGGAAGTAAAGGTTCAAGAATTTGATTTTTCTGAAGTTTCAGCCACATCATTGATTTCCACATTATTTCCTTTTCTGCTGCTGTGCAGCTTGTGTATCAGGAAATCTGGACTTTTATTCCAGATTGGACATCATCTAGTTTTATGTACTTGACCAAATGATTTAATCTTATAAGCTTGAGAACAAGAGTTGAAATCTATTAGGGAACTAAAAGTTTCATTCTTTAAATAGTAAATACATATGTAAATTTTTTCTAATGACTAATGATGACTCGTTTTCAAAGGGTCGGACAAATTTATGGATTCTCTGGAGGAACTCGCATTCCTCTTTCACTGGTATTACTAGTATTAGCATTCTTCATTGCTGTGTAGTCTGAAAAAATCTTGTGAGACTGAAGGTATAGAGGGAAGAAAAACAATTTAATAATATATAAGTCTTCTCAGGATTAAGATTTACTCTCCACTCCAGGAAAATATATAAATATTTTCCTTTTCTGGTATTTATTCAGTTGATTCAAAACAAAAACCACTTAACTCCAATTTGATTTCATGGACCCATTTCTCACACAATTAGGATCAATAAATAAAAGATGGGAGTTTATAAATCTAAATTCTGACTCCAATTAAATCACAAAATATGTTAATATTTTAATACCAAACTCTAAAGAGGATAAAATAACCTACTTTATTAATCAACTGAAAGAGTGAATATGAAAGATATAAAGTTGGATACATTTATATATATGACTTGCTTCTGATGCAGTCTTATGCTAATAAGTCAGCCATCTTGTGAAAGAGATGTAAAAGACTGATTTTTTTTAATGTTTAATTTTGAGTCTTGACCTTTTTTGGTTGTGTTTTGAGCAGTGTTAGGACTGGCTTTTGTTTTTATTTTATTTTTTGATTTTTAAACTTTTTAAATATGTCCGTTTGCATTATGTCACACAAATGTAAACATCTAGTCAAGAGAAAAAAAATAGGTGATATATTTATGACATATCTAAGTAAAGAGCTCCTATAGCTCTTTACTTTTGATAAGATACACATTACAAAAGAAAAATGAGTGATGAGCTGATCAACATAAAAATATTTCAGTCTGTTAGTAATTAGAGACATACACATTCAAACAAATGGGAGGTTTTGCCTTTCTAAATTAGCACTGTGTTTTTTTCCTTTAGGAATCATAGTGCTGACAGGTAATGAGGCAGGCACTTGCATATGCTGCTGGTAAGGTGTAAATTAATACAACCTTTCTGGTATGCATTTTGTGACTTTTTCCCCTATACTTTAAAAAATAGCTTTATGAAAGTATAATTGACAAACAGAAAACTGCATATATTTAAAGTACACAATCTGTTGTTTTAACAGATTTCACATATATATAAAATATCCATGAAAATACCACCACAATCAAGGTTATGAACATCCACCACCTCTGAAAGTTTCCTCCCTTTTTGCCTTTCCTTTCGTTCCCTGGAAACCAGTGATGGGCTTTCTACTGCTATAGAATGCTCTAGTGTCTTGAAAACATTGATACCTATTGACGTTGACCAGGAGTTAGATTTTTAATTATCTTTGTGTCTCTATGCCCCCTTAGTATGCACATGATAAACATTTGTATTATTCCCACACTGTATGTAAGGATTCTTATCACTCCATTGATTTCATATTTTACTGCATATAACCTAACACCAGGAAGTACTTAAGCGTTCCTCGGTAATGGAATATATATCTTCTAAGCCCTTGCTACTCAGAATGTGGTCCACAGACTAGCAGGATCAGCATCTTCTGGGAGGTTGTTAGGAATGCAGACTCTTGGAACCCATCTCAGAACTACTGAACCAGAACCTGTATTTTTACAATATCCCAAGTGATTTGTATGCTCATGAAAATGTGGGAAGCGCTGTTCTAAGACATCATTTTAATATTTGTAAAATATCTAGATCTATCATAATTTACTTAATGATGTGGGAAAAACTTTAACACTTCTATTAAATGGAAAAACAAACACTTGACTATATGTAGAGGATTCAAATTTTGTTTTCCTGTTTTTTTTCCAAATTATGTTTTAAATAATGGCAAGAGGTGTATAAAAAGAAGAAAAGGGATAAAAATGTAGAAAGTCGTATTTCTGAATAGTAGAATTGAGTAATTTTAATTCTTTATGTTTTATTTTTCGTATTTCAAGAATGAATATGTATTATACTTAAAATAGAAAAATGATTAAAAGTGAAAAGAAAGTGAAAGTGTTAATTTCTCAGTTGTATCCAACTCTTTGCAGTCCCATGGACTGTAGCCTGCCAGGGTCCTCTGTCCGTGGAATTCTCCAGGCAAGAATACTGAAATGGGTAGCATTCCCTTCTCCAGGGGATCTTCCCAACTTAGGGATATAACTCGGGTCTCCCACAGATTCTTTACCATTTGAGCCACATATTAGCTGATCTTAACCCATTTCTAATGTTTGATTTCCCAAACAGCATTTTGGCAATTAGTGGTAACCACTAAGAGCTTAACATATACCCAGAATTGTGGGGGATATGAAGAAATGAAAATAGAGAGCCTCTCAAGTGGCTCATAAGATGCCATTATTGTATGTTGAAAGATAAACCGATGTATGACAAGGTCCGAAGCAGAAGATAAGAGGAAGTTGGGGGCGGGGCAGGAAGGAGCCACTGGGTTGGGTTTTCAGAGCTGTACTCAGCTAAACAGAGTAGGGTGAACAAGATTTGGCAGCAAAGGGAGACCATATATGATCTGAAAATTTTTTCTCCCAGGGTTTTTGAGATGGAACAGTATTGATGGTGGTACATGTGTTAATTCTGACATATGAATTTTAGAAGGGAGAGGAGCCAGGAGCAGTATCCTTAGAATGTTAATGTTGCAAGTAAATAATTTTCTTATGTTTCCTGTGAAACCTTGTGTATGTGACAGTGCAGCCTATTTTGCACATTGGTTCATTCTACCCTATTCCATGGTTTATGTTTTTTAGGTCATGGTGCACACAGGAAATGGCAGTTCTTATAGCACTAAGTGGCAGAGTATTTTGGTGTTTATTTGGAGCCTTGTAGAACAAATGGCGACCCACTCCAGTACTCTTGCCTGGAAAATCCCATGGACGGAGGAGCCTGGTGCGCTGCAGTCCATGGGTTCGCTAGGAGTCAGACATGACTGAGAGATTTCACTTTCACTTTTCACTTTCATGCATTGGAGAAGGAAATGGAAACCCACTCCAGTGTTCTTGCCTGGAGAATCCCAGGGACGGGGGAGCCTGGTGGGCTGACGTCTATGGGGTCGCACAGAGTCGGACACGACTGAAGCAACTTAGCAGCAGCAGCAGAACAAAATTACGTATAACAAGAACTAAAATCAATAAAATTCCAAGTATTATTAAGGAAGACTCTAAATACTGACTTTGTATAAAATTCCCAAACACACTAATTTTTCCCAGTTCCTTAATGAGAAGCTTGATCTTGCTTTCTAGACATAACTATTAAATATCAAGTTGTGTGTTTGAAATGGCTATATGCAATTTTTGATCAAGATATTTTATCAATTCTTGGTTATCACTGTTGACAGGACACTACATAAATAACTGATGAAATAATTTTAAACTTTTTGAAAGCATTCAAAAATTAAAAATTGTATTTAGAGCCTAACAGCTTTCTTGTTCTGTCATTGACATATGTGATGATATTTTTTGTGATAATCAGTTCAGTTCAGTTCAGTCGCTCAGTCGTGTCTGATTCTTTGCGACTCTGTGAATCACAGCACGCCAGGCCTTTGTGATAATACAAATAGATAAATGTAGTTAAATTTCTTCATAGCAAATATTTATAAATAATAATGGAGTTCTGATTTGCACAATGTGTGTGTGTTGATAAAAGCAGTCACTCTGCAACTAGTTCAGACATCTCTAAGCGAACAAATATAAATAAACATAAGACAGAGATTGGGAACATCTACCCAGAGCTGTACTTATGAGACACTGGCCTTTCTCAGCCCCTGACTGTGCCTTATCATGAAATTACTCACCAACTAGAGTGTTTTTGTCCATAAGGGTCGGTGTCTCACTCAGCAGCAGGCTTCTTAAGAAGCCTAGGTGACTGGACTCATGCTTGGCTTCACACAACATCACAGCAGAGCATCATGGGCCAGATGCTTCTTGTATTTATCCATAGGAACTGAGAAGAGACCCATCAAGCTCCCCTCCCCAGTTTGTTCAGGCTACCTTGTAGGGAGCACTAGGTGAGGAGGTTACTGGCCAGTTGGCCTTTGGCTACCAGCCTTTTTTTTTTTTTTTTGGCTACCCAGCCTTTTGTGGCTACCTAGAAGGTTGAGGAAATAGCTATTTTTTGATACACTTATGACTTGTTTGTACCACATGTGTGTGTGTGTGAGGCTCACTGGTGGGCCCACAACACAAATCTATACATTTTCCAACCCCCCTTACAGCTTGAATTCCAGATGTGACCTAACCTCCCAAACATATGTGCCTGCCTGAGATTAAGAAGGCCAGATGAGATGGAGGCCGTATTTCTGCCATCAGTCAGTGACATTGGATTTTTCTGGAATAACAATAGCAGAGATCCCAGGGTATGGTGCAGCAGGGTGTGGGACTTCATTTTGCTGGGGGCATAGTGGCTCAGGTAATGTGGATCTGGAACCCCCAACAAGGCAGCATCTTCATGCTTTCCTACCTTTGGGGCTGTAAGTAGAGAGAGCAGCTCTCTGGACAGCCAGTTCTGTGGTGCCATTCTGAGAGGCTTTCCTGGAAGTTAGATTAAAGGCTGCTGCTTTAGCTCATCCAAACATCTCATAAGCAGAAGGAGGCTTCTGTGAATGCCCAGAACTTGACATCCAAGTATGTTGTGTTTGAACTAGTGGTTTCTATTATCAGCAACTGAACACTGATAAAGACACTGTAATATATGTTATAGTATATATGTATTTTATATACATACACATACAGTATTCATGTAGTATATATAATGCATTTGGTGTATGTACACACACATAAAGAGATACCATTTTTTAACACTTTCTGAATTTTGCCCAAAAGAGTTTCACTCAAGGTAACAGACATGTATCATGTAACTAAGACCCACTAGGAATATCCACATATACTGTCAACTGGTTTTACATGTACGTCACCCTCAGGAGGTTCCTCCAGGCAGCAATAAAATTTCACTGGCAGGTGAATGGCAAAATCAGCCAACTTGATTTTGTTTTCTACTTTTTTCTCCTACCCAATTTTCCCCATACTTCCCCATTTTGCAACCCTGCCAGTTCCATCTTGGGCAGTTTTTTTACACTAGGACCCACAATCCTAGTTTAGAAAGAAAGAAAGAAGAATAGCCTCAAACTTTTGCCTAATTGTCTTGGGAAATTTGTTCATATTTTTGCTAAAACAAAAATGCAGTGAAGGGAGACTTTCATCTTGTCATAGCTTTTAAGTTAGACAATAAGCCAATGCTATCATATTTTGAGATCTTTGAATCGCTTCAATGTCACACTCATCAAAGCATATTTCATTTACCATGTTAAATGCTAGTCCCAAAGAAAATCATCTGAAGATAATTGAAAGGGAGGGGCAATGCCCTCTTCTCCAGCTTGAGGTTCACATGAAGTTAGCCTCCACTGCTGCTGTAGGCCATAGTGAAAACGGTCCCACGCAGAGCAATCCATAGGCTGTGCCCCTGATGCACTTGCCCTGTATTCAGCTGCACAGACACCCTCCCCCATCCCTGCCATGCTGAACTCTGCACAGACCCTGCATTTTAAGATTGCAGATACCACTTGCTCCAAGTTTTCCTTAGAGTGTGCTCTGATCACAGCCATTCTTCTCAAAGCACTCTCCTGGGCTGAGGTAGTAAAATCAGAAAAAGTATTCTAGTCTTAACCTCCTATCTTGCCCAACAATATATCTTGGGTAAACACGAAGCTTTAAAAAAAACAGGGGCAACCAAAGAAGGTCACCCTTTTAAGAACTTACTTGATCATTTTAAAAAGTTTGCACCATATGCTTTTCTAAGCCACAGAATCTCACATGGAACTCTTTGTCCTAGAAAAACAAACCAAGCAAGATAGTTCCCCAATGGCTCAGCAGTAAAAAATCTACCTGCAATGCAAGAGAGTCAGGAGATGTGGAGGAGGAAATGGCAATCCACTCCAGTATTCTTGCCGAAAAATCCCATGGAGGGGGAAGCCTGGTGGGCTACAGTCCAAAGGATAACAAAGAATTGGACACGACGGAGCAACAGCAAACAGAAAACAAGACTTTTCTCAATCACAGCCTCCACTGTGATTTTTAATCTAGGTTTTTAAGTTTTTAAGAAACTGTGTAAAATCTACAAAATCTGCCATCTCTCTTGCCATTTTAAAGTGTACAGCACAAGGGCAGTCAGTCAGTCTTCTTACTTTATTGTGCAGCCGTCACCACCATCCATCTCTAGAATGCCATTCAGCTTGTAAAACTGAAACTGCACCTATTCAGCTGTAACCCCCATCCCCTTTTCTTTGGCCCCCAGCAATCACCACTTTCTGTCTCTATGAGTCTGATACATACCTCATATGAATGGAACTATACGGTATTTGTCCTTTTGTGTGGTGGCCTATTTCATTTAGTGTAATATCCACCGTGTTCATCCTCACTACAGTATGTATCAGAATATCCTTCCTTTTTAAGGATACATGATATCCTCTTGTATATATGCACAATATTGTATATTGTATATATACACCGCATTTTGTTTACTCCTCCATCCTTGAACACCTGGGTTGCTTCTACCTTTTGTCTCAAGGTGTTTTTTCCCACCCCCGCCAGAAACTTGTTATTCTCTTGAGTGTCAAACTGTTTTACATCTTGGTTTCGTATTTCTAGAGCATTTTCTTATCCTAAAGATTATGTGTCACTGAGCACTGACATATATACACTATATGTATATACATGTGTAAATATATACATGTACATATGTATACACTATACATATGTAATGTGTAAATTAGATAGCTAGCGGGCAGCTGCTGTACAGCACAGGGAGCTCAGCTTGGTGTTTTATGATGACCTAGATGGGTGGGATGGGGGTGGGGGTAGGAGAGATGCTCAAAAGGGAGGGGATATATGTATGTATATAACTGTTTCACTTTCTGTTTCACAGAAACTAATACAACATTGTAATTATATTCTAATAATGAAATTTAAAAAATAAGTACAATCACCAAAAAAAAGATTATATATCTTTTTCTCTATCATCTATCAATCATCTATCATTTTTCCTAAGAAAATCTTTAGTTATTTTTAAATTAAGTACCTGTTGCTATATTATATTTTATGTCCTCATATTCTTTTATTGTGGACTTAATTTTTGGAAATAACAAGAAACCACAGAGGACAAATTTGTTGAATTGAGAGTGGGTGACTAGGTAACAATAGAAATGGCATTTATTAAGCGCCTACTCTGTGCCAGGTGTTGTACTAGCATTTCACACCCATAATCTCATTCATCCTTATCACAGTCTGTTCAGCTGCTGATAAACATTCATATTCATTTTATAGATGAGGAAACTGATGCTCAGGGGCTTTAAGCTTTAAATGGGTTTCCCGGGAGTGCACAATTAGAAAAAAGACAGACCTAGATCTGTAGCCTGAGTCCTGATCCAAAACTCATGCGTCTTTACACCACTATCTCTAAAACTTTCCTAATGATTGCCATCACTTGCATACTTGGTGAAAGTCCAAATTCCTGGGCTCTAGGCCAGATATACCCAATCAAAGTATACAGAGGAGGGGCCTGAAAAAAATCACACTGCTTGAAGTCAGGGTATCCTCACTGTGTTTTTGTTAAGTGTGTGACATGCATTTAAAATAAAGAGATTGTGTTATGCGGCTCACAGTTCTGGGGCACTTCCCACAACAAATACTAGAAATGTTACAATCATTAGTTATTGGAATGATAGTACAGACTTCAGGATGACTTCTTTGGAAGGTGATATTTTAATGTTCTGCTTTATTGTCACTAAGATGAGCAGACTCACTGGTATGTAGGCAGAACTCATGGCATTTTATAGTGGAAAGAGTAAGATAGCCCTGATCTGGGATCCTGGATAAATCTTTTAACTTTCAGAGCATTGGTTTCTTCATCTGTAAAAACAACAATGCTAATACCCATTTGAAAGACTGTTATTAGAAATATTCCTTGTCATGAAGCAGATGCTTAATTGGTAATTCTTATAATAATAAATAATTCAGTTCAGTTCAGTCGCTCAGTCGTGTCCGACTCTTTGCGACCCCATGAATCGCAGGACGCCAGGCCTCCCTGTTCATCACCATCTCTCGGAGTTCACTCAGACTCACATCCATTGAGTCAGTGATGCCATCCAGCCATCTCATCCTCAGTCATCCCCTTCTTCTGCCCCCAATCCCTCCCAGCATCAGAGTCTTTTCCAATGAGTCAACTCTTCGCATGAGGTGGCCAAAGTACTGGAGTTTCAGCTTTAGCATCATTCCTTCCAAAGAAATCCCAGGG
>SJYT01069686.1:96516-117018 GCA_006410635.1 Cephalophus harveyi
TCATCTGAGTTAAATTCACCCATTCCAGTCCATTTTAGTTCGCTGATTCCTAGAATGTCGACGTTCACCCTTGTCATCTCTTGTTTGACCACTTCCAATTTGCCTTGATTCATGGACCTGACATTCCAGGTTCCTATGCAGTATTGCTCTTTACAGCATCGGATCTTGCTTCTATCACCAGTCACATGCACAACTGGGTATTGTTTTCGCTTTGGCTCCATCCCTTCATTCTTTCTGGACTTATTGCTCCACTGATCTCCAGTATATATTTTGTGTGTGTGCTAAGTTGCTTCTGTTGTGTCCGACTCTGTGTGACCCCATGGACTGTAGCCTGCCAGGCTCATCTATTCATGGGATTCTACAGGCAAGAATACTGAAATGGGTTGCTGTGCCCTCCTCCAGAGGATCCTCCCAACCCAGGGATCAAACCAGAGTCTCTTACATCTTCAGCATTGGCAGGCAGGTTCTTTACCACTAGTGCCACCTGGGATGCAAGCCCATTTTCATATATTTAAAGTGAAAGTCACTCAGTTGCTTGCGAGCCCATGGACTATTCAATCCCTGGAATTCTCCAGGCCAGAATACTGGAGTGGGTAGCCTTTCCCTTCTCTAGGGGATCTTCCCAAGCTGGGGATCCAGCCCACGTCTCCCACATTGCAAGCGGATTCTTTACGAGCTGAACTACAAGGGAAGCCCAAGAATACTGGAGTGAGTAGGTAGCCTATCCCTTCTCCAGAGGATCTTCCTGACCCAGGAATTGAACCAGGGTCTCCTGCATGGCAGGCGGATTCTTTACCAACTGGGCTATCTATACAATATTAAATATATTTTATATGACTATATAATATTTATATAATGTTTAACAGTATATGTATTACATTCTATTATATGATATATATTTATATAGTAGAATATTATATATTCTGTATTATAAAATCTATGATCTATTATATATAACATAATATATATTAACATAATATATTGATAATATTATAATTAAGCAAAATTTCTATAGTGATTATTACTTTGTCAACAAAGGTCCGTCTAGTCAAGGCTACAGTTTTTCCAGTGGTCATGTATGGATGTGAGAGTTGGACTATCAAGAAAGCTGAACGCCAAAGAATTGATGCTTTTGGACTGTGGTGTTGGAGAAGACTCTTAAGACTCCCTTGGACTGCAAGGAGATCCAACCAGTCCATCCTAAAGGAGCTCAGTCCTGGGTGTTCATTGGAAGGACTGATATTGAAGCTGAAACTTCGATACTTTGGCCACCTGATGCGAAGAGTTGACTCATTGGAAAAGACCCTGATGCTGGGAAAGATTGAAGGCTAGAGGAGAAGGGGACAACAGAGGATAAGATGGTTGGACGGCATCACCGACTCAATGGACATGAGTTTGGGTAAACGCCGGGAGTTGGTGATGGACAGGGAGGCCTGGCGTGCTGCGATTCATGGGGTCGCAAAGAGTCGGGTATGACTGAGCGACTGAACCGAACTGAAACTGCAGCCCTTGGCAGTGATCCTTATATAATGAGCTAGTCAACCAGGGTTTCCAGCTGAATTAAGGCTGGAGCTGAAATCTTGAAAAACCTTTACGGAAAAGCTTCTATACCTATCTCATGTAGATATGGTGAGCTGGTAGGGGGGAGCGGAGGGTAGGGGGGTGAGGGGCACGGTGCCGCAGTATTTTAGAAGGCACGTTACTGTGGAAAGAGTAGGAAGTGAATACAAATGTCCCCTAGGTGGCGCTGCATCATCGTGAAAGTGCAAGTGGGAAATTTGGTATTTTTAGAGGTGACTTCCTTCTGGTTTGAATTTCAAATGAGAGCAGGACAGCTCCCTGAGATGTCTGGGAAAAACTGACCAGGAAGAAAGACTCTTTTTAGTAGGATTGAGTATACAATACTCTTGCCGGTGAGGCCCCTTCGGGTGTTGAGTTGGCTGTAGCTGGAAACAGGAAGCGGGGTCAGGCCAACTTTTATTCATTCTCTGTTGGAGCCCTGCCTGATTTTGACAGGTTGAGAACCATTTATAACTCTGCTGTGGGGGATACTTTAGCCTGGGATGTTAGTTCTTGCCCCTCTGGGGACTCAGTATGGGATTTGAGGGACGGGAGGACCACTGGAATATCCATATAGAATATGCTAATGAATTCTAACAAGAATCGCCCTTTACTGTTTTGTGTGTATCACTGTGCATTTTTCAGCTAGACTCGTCCCCTTCAACCTCAATTTCTGGGCAACCTATTTTTCTTTCGGCATCAGAAGCGATAGCATCTGGGAAGTGAGTCTGATGAATTCTGTCTGGCAACCAACATCTTTCAGACTGCCAGATCCTGGGGGAGGAAACTGAGATGCTCAGGAGTTGGTTCAGGGCCAGGTATACCTGTCCTTGAGGTCCCAGTGATGGGGGAAGGAGACTGGCCAAATGTGAGGCAGAACTTCTGAAACTCTGCTTCCTGAGTTCATTTGCATTTTGGCAAAATGTGACTTTGGTTTCCAAGGGAAAGAGTTCACATGGATTAAAATGTCTCAATTGCCGAAGTTGCTTTGTGTCCCCCACTAAAGCCTTCTGCCATCAATCCCCATCTCCCAACACATTTTCAAATGTGGTGTCTTTGGAAGGTAACCATAGCAACTAAGCTTATTCAGAAATGACTGAATCTAGGCAATAAAGGGAGAGGTAACCCCATGGTATTTTTTTACTGGTAACTCACAGGACACTGGTGATTCTAATAATTGTATAGAGTGAGTACTGTTACCTATGAACAAGGCACTGTATGACTTGAAGTCATTTGATTCTTACAACCATGCTATGCAGTAGTCATCATTATTCTTTTAAACAGTTGAGAGAACTGGAGCAGAAAGATTCTGGTGATTGGTCTATGGTTGTGCAGCTAGTTAGATCTTCTGGACCCTGATATCAAAGGGCCTCCGATGTGCTGTAAAGACACTGCCTTCTAAGGAAAGCTGGAGAGAGGTCTTGTCATGTCCATTTTGCAGGTGGTGAAAATGAGTCACAGAAACATGGAAACTGTTCAAGGCAACAGCAGAGGTCGAAACCTCTGTCCCCACCAATACCTTTCTGTCATATATGGCTTTAGCACTCTCAAAATGATGTCATCTGCTTGCAGCTGGTCTTCATGGTATATCTACTTACAGATGAGGGAATCGAGACATTAAGAGGTTAAATGACATTTCCCAAGGTCTCGATGATTCTATTGAAGAAAAGGAACACACCCATCTCTTATTTCATACTGCATTCCTAGATTTGGTGCTTTAAAAAAGCCCTTCCTCTTATCCATCCATTCACCTACTCATCCATTTCATAAGAATTTATGAATGTATTAGGTACCATGTATTATGTGTGGTTGACAAGGTTTTCAAGACCAAGATAATTCATCAGAGATGAGTTCTACTATACTATAATAATAGGACCATCTTTGACTTGACTGTTGTGGGAATACTATGTATGAGCATAAGCTTTTATATGTGGGAATTATATATTCTAATTAGTCTAAAAATGCATGCTATATGTGCCATAGATATGATATCATGTTTATAAATTGCCTAAAATGATCACAGGGAAGGATGTTATGCTTAAAATTTTTAGTTAAGTCAAAGGCTGATGGAGACTCAAAAGTAACATGATCTGTGACTCCAGCTAGAGCCATCTGCCATGCAGGGAACTCAGTGCAGAGAGCAAGAGGGGCGGCCCTTGTCCTGAAGGGCATGTTTGCTGGCTCGGACCCATCGTTCACTTGGTGAAATAGAGCCATGACTCAGAGAGGAACATTTGGAAACCTCGACTCAGAATTCTTTTGAGAGCCTGAAATGAGTCCTTTGAGCACTCGGAGGCTTGGAGGTAGCATCGTGACTTTTGCCTGAAACAGCTCAAAGGCCTGGAGTTGCTAGATGGCAGAGCAAAAGCAGAGGGCAGCAGGAGAGGGCTGTAGGCTTCCAAACTTTACTGAGGAGGGGAAGGCATGATCTTTTCCATCGATTAAACAGATGCCAAGGAAGATGGCAGGATTGAGTCATCCTGAAAAGCATCACCCTGGGGGCTCAATGGTAAAGAATCTGCCTTTGTTGCAGGAAATGCAGGTTCAATCCCTGGGTTGGGAAGATCCCCTGGAGAAGGAAATAGCAACCCACTCCAGTATTCTTGCCTGAGAAATCCCATGGACAGAGGAGCCAGGTGGGCTACACTCCATGGGTACACAGAGTCAGACACGACTCAGCGACCAAACAAAAACAGAGGACTTCCTGCTAGGGTGCAGCAAACTCAGCAAAAGGAGGCTGTGTGAGCTTTTCACAGTCAGCCTGAGCCCACTGTAGGGTCAGGGTAGGGGCCCTGTGGTGTCAAAGGGCTGCAGCCAATGGAAAGGGGCGTGTTGGTAGTCAAGTGTCTCTTAAGAGCCCCCAAAGAGGGAAGAACTAGCATTTGCACATCCAACACACAAAAAAGACACCTTCAAGTCATGGGTAAGTTTAAAGACCTTGATGTTGTACCTCTTGTCTTTCCTCTCCATTCTGGCCCGGCAGGGGCCATAGGGATCACAGTGAGGGGGGCAGGAGGAGGGAAAGAAAGAACAAGGTGGGCAAACAAAAGAAGAAGAGTTGCTGCTCCTAACTGAGCAGGAAGGAAGGTAAAGTTGCTCAGTCGTGTCCGACTCTTTGCGACCCCATGGACTGTAGCCTACCAGGCTTCTCAGTCCATGGGATTTTCCAGGCAAGAGTACTGGAGTGGGTTGCCCATTTCCTTCTCCAGGGGATCTTCCCAACCCAAGGATTGAACCCGGGTCTCCCACATTGTAGGCAGACGCTTTACCCACTGAGCCACCATGGAACCTTAAATGTAGAGACTGTCTGAGCTCAGGTTGGAGAAGAATTTCCAGACACAGAGCATTTTAGAAGAGAGAGAATTTATTGAAAACAAAGTGCTGAGGTAGTGAGGGTTGCTGCAAAGATAGTGAACCCACTTCCTGACAGACCAGGGAGAGCTGACCCCTTTCGTGGGCTTGGGGCCAACTTCTATAGTCTCAAGACAAAATTCCTATGGGGAAGGGTGGCATTAGGTCATTGGTCTGTGGCCTTTGGTGCCCACCTTGCCTAATATGGAGACAGGAGCTGGCTGGTTAGGGCCAGGCTGGCTCACGACAAACAGGATGGCTCATGACCATGGTTGCCATAGAGCTTGGCTAATTCTGGAAATACTGTCCTATGACCTCAGCATGGGGCTCCACATTAAATTGGATGAGAGATTAGTATTTGGGGAATCAATCAGTAGATGGACTTTTTAATACCTAACAGTGAGACTATTCTAGTATTCAAGTGTGGACCCAAAATGTTCCAGTATAGGCTTGAGGTCTCCCTGGGGGAGGAAGGAAAGCTGGCTGAGCAGACATGACAGGCAGGGGATGGGAGAAAACTGAGCTGTCTCCAGTCTAAGTAAAGGGCTTCCCATGGGGCGCTAGTGGTTAGGAATCTGCCCACCGATGCAGGAGATGTAAGAGACGTAGGTTTGATCTATGGGTCGGGAAGATCTCCTGGAGTAGGAAACGGCACCCCACCCATTCCAGTATTGTTGCCTGGAAAATTCCATGAATAGAAGATACTGGTGGGCTGCAGCCCCTGGGGTTGCCAAGTTGGATATGACTGAGTATCTGAGCAGCAGCAGCAGTCTAAATACTGATCCAGCCCACACATTAGGCTGGTTTCACTTTCGAAAAACCTTCCAAGATATTTTCAAAGGAACCACTGGCTTTCCCTCCCTTGCTCCTTCATCCCCAGCAGCTAGGCTGCTTCTAGAATCCACAACCTATGGGTTTTCTTCTCTTAACTTCTGGTTGGTGAAATATCCCCCACTCTCTTCTCTTGGTTTCCCATTTTGAACTTACTATCAAGGAAAGAGACTACTTTTTCCGTAAATCGCAGGCAAGAGCTGCTAACTCCCTCTAGGTGACTTCGTTGGGCCCTCGGGGTAAGGTTAGACTCTGAAGGGAGTCAACATTACAATTAGAAAAAAAAAAATCTATTACAGTAAAATATCCTCTACTCCTGCTTATAATAGCACACAACAGTATGCAGTGTGGGCCCAAGAAGAGGAACTCATCTGCAATTATTTGTGCTTGCCAGGGAAAGGATTTTTTTTGTTGTTTATTTTTTTTTTTTTTTAAGATTTAAAAAAATTTATTTTTTAATTGAAGGATAATTGCTTTACAGAATTTTGTGGTTTTCTGTCAAACCTCAACTTGAATCAGTCGTGTATCCCCTCCCTCCAAAGCCTCCCTCCCATCTCCCTCCCCATCCCATCCCTCTAGGTTGATACAGAGACCCTGTTTGAGTTTCCTCAGGCATACAACAATGTTGATTATTTTATTCATGATTAACCAGCACTGTAATGATAGGGTTATAATGATAACAACATGACACGTGAAAATGTTTGAGGTATAAATTGCTGGCAAGATGCTAACTCTAGAACCTGAAAGTCTCAGAGGCAAGGAGTCTATTCCATGTGTGTGTGTGTGTGTGTGTGTGCACACGTGTGTATTTCTCTGAGGAAAGAGGAGAAGGAAAGGGATGAGATTACTCTGGAGTGTGACTCTGGGTGGGGCAGAAGTGGCCTGGGTGCTCCCCTTCTCTATTCTAAAGGCTGCTTTGCATTCAAGGTCAAGAGTGCTTAGGGCTCCTTTCCTTCCTTCAGTCCCTCACACAGAGTGAGAAATAATTATTACCAGAACTACAGTGATCTTTCATGCTTGTGAAAGTCCACATGTAACTGCTTCAGAGAGGCTGTATTTCTCTTTTCGGTTCAGTTCAGTCGTTCAGTCGTGTCCGACTCTTTGCAACCCCATAGACTGCAGCAAACCAGGCTTCCCTGTCCGTCATCAACTCCGGGAGTTTACTCAAACTTATGTCCATCAGGTCGGTGATGCCATCCAGCCATCTCATCCTCTGTTGTCCCCTTCACCTCCTGCCTTCCATCTTTCCCACCATTAGGGTCTTTTCCAAAGAGTCAGTTCCTCGCATCAGGTGGCCAAAGAATTGGAGTTCCAGCTTCATCATCAGTCCTTCCAATGAACACTCAGGACTGATTTCCTTTAGGATTGACTGATTTGATCTTCTTGCAGTCCAAGGAACTCTCAAGAGTCTTCTTCAACACCACAGTTGAAAGGCATCACTTCTTTGGCGCTCAGCTTTCTTATAGTCCAACTCTCACATCCATACATGACTACTGGAAAAACTATAGCTTTAAGTATTTCTCTCTTAGAGTTCAGAAAATTCTAACTTCCCCAGGGCTGACCTTGAGGATCAGCACCCCTGCTTTCCATTTTCTCGACTCTGAAACACTGTTTGGTGCCATGGTTTATGACTTTCCCAAGGTTTGGAGACCTGGTCTGGCAAACAGGATATCTATCCCCTCCACTGGAAGAAGCAAATTCTTACAAATATCTTCAGTAATGG
This sequence comes from Cephalophus harveyi, assembly GCA_006410635.1. Classification (NCBI taxonomy): domain Eukaryota; kingdom Metazoa; phylum Chordata; class Mammalia; order Artiodactyla; family Bovidae; genus Cephalophus; species Cephalophus harveyi. The sequence goes on from SJYT01069686.1 coordinate 103,982, forward strand.
CAAGTCTTCAGATTTTCATCCTTTGCATTTAGCTGTGGTTTTCACAAATTGTTAAACATGCCTCACAGCTAACTTTGGTGAATGAGGTTGATAAAACTGAGTTAAAATCTTTTTGGTCAAATGTAGGCATAAAGAGAGAATTTTCTGCTAAGATGTAAACCCTAGCTCTGGAAGCAGTTCCAAAAGGGAAAGGCAGCTGATATTTTGAAGAATGTCAGCATCATGGGAATGCATATAGGGTAAGTCTCCCAGGGAAACTATTTTAAGCCCAGACCCACAACTATAATATATCAAGTATAATAATAGCCACTGTCTCCTCGCATTTTTCTCAAAGGTTAATTAAATTAAAGCCTCTAACTTTGAGGAATATATTATTATGCCCATTTCACAGATGAAGGACCCTAGACTTAGCCACATGGTTTTGAACAAGTTATTTAATCTTTCAGATTTGATTCCAGAGCCATATGGACACATTACATAACTTCATACTAATCAGACAAAGTGTGTATGTGTTAGTCACTCAGCTGTGTCCAACTCTTTTCTACCCCATGGATTGTAGCCCGCCAGGATCCTCTGTCCATGGGATTCTCTAGGCATGAGGACTAGAATGGTTGCCGTTTCCTTCTCTAGGGGATCTTCCCCACCAAGGGGTTGAACTTGGGTCTCCTGCATGGCAGTAAGTCATTTTCAAATGATTAGCATCCAGTTTCTCTCATTTTTATACTACCATTTGAAGGTACCAATTCATTATCATGGTTTTTTTTTTTTCACTTTTGAATGAATTTCTTCATGATTTAAAAAGACCCTTTCCACACCTTTTTTTTTTTTTTTTTTGGACTGTATGGAGTGGGGTGGGGATAAGAGTGGGGGTAGGAGGAAAGTCCACTGGACTGAGGATCAAGAGACCTGAGTGCCAGCCTCCAACCCTGTCACTGAACTTCTCTGGGGCTTGGTGTACTTGTCTGTATGACAAGGAAGTCTGAGAGAATGTCTCTAGGACATGCCACTCTCTCTTCTTTACAAATTTTTAGCATAAACCCAGATTTCCAATTCCAGCTTTTGGTCAAAGATCTTCCCCATTGCCTCCAGCCACAATTTAAGCTCCTAGAAGAAGAACAGGCTGTCATCCGGCACTAAGAGTACCCGGTGCTTCCTAAATCAAATTCAACATTAAATTGCACTGCAAACAAAAAGTTGTACACAGTTGAAATGCTGGTGAATGGGACTTAATGAGCTCCATATGCCTGACCTCTGGGAAGAAGTGATTTGGGAAACTGTAGCTGGAACTGGAAGAGTCCAAGGGCACCAGCATCTGGTGTGAGTTACTCAGAATGTAGGGAGTCAACCGCGTTTTTGTTTGGTTGCCAAGCTCGGGAGGGTAGAAATACTGTGTAATCTGTGCTCACCTCCTGAGATCATGCCGACAGGTTTCCAAGCTTGTCCTCACTTCTCAGGAGGCAGAGAAGAGCTTCCTTCCTGCTGCCCTCCCAGGCTGCCTGTGCTCCTGAGGCCCTGGGGGTTCAGGTCTGTCCTGTTGAAAGCAAGCTCTCTTGTTGGACAGGTCAGCGACTTTAGACCACTTGTACTCTGCAACTCCTCAAGGGGCTTGTCTAAAGCCCAGGTCTGACAGGGTCATTTCTCTCCCTTTTTCAAAAAATGCCAGCCTCATGGCTTCATGCATGCAATGCACACTGTCTAGTTAAGCCCGGACTTGCTTTTTCAGATTCCTGGGTCATTATTCCCCATCCTTGGCATCTTGTGTTCTAGCCACATTCCATTCTCATCTCCCTGAGTCTTTCCACCTGCTTTCTCCTCTGCAGCATCCCTCCCATCCTGTCTCCACCTGGAAAGCTTGTGATTGATGCACTTTGAGCAACACATACCCTGTGTGTAATATATCGGCTCACTCGTTGCCTCCCCATTCGTGATTAATCTGTGCCATTTCTGTGTTCCATAGTCCTTAGATGTAGTTGGGGTGAGAAAGGAGAGGTGTATAATTGCCTTCCATATTGGAGAGCTCTTCATGAGTGAGAATATATCTTACTATTCCCTTTATATAACTCTGTGTGTGAAGTCACTTTAGTTGTGTTTCATTGTGACTCTTTATGACCCTATGGACTGTAGCCTGCCAGGCTCCTCTGTCCATGGGGTTTTCTAGGCAAGAATACTGGAGTGGGTTTTCATGCTTTTCTCCAGGGGAGCTTCCCGACCCAGGGATCAAACCTGCATCTCTTATGTCTCCTGCAGGCTGTTGTTTACCACTTGTGCCATCTAGGAAGCCCAGAGTATAACTGACTCTCAGTAAATGTTTATTGAGTGAACCAATGAACAAAGGAATGGAAAGTCCTTGGAAATCAAGCAGTATTTCAGTCTTTGAAACTTCTCCCATATTTCTTTGGTTATCTTGTTCATGATAATTTGTGTCTATCAGGTTTTCATGCCCTCTAACATCCTTTTTGAAGGCTACTGTTCCAGGGTAGGAAAACAGCTAATGCTCTTCTGACCTTGGGAAGTTGCTGTAGAACAGCACAGAAAGGAACAAACCAGTAGACATGCTTGTCTTTATAGAATGCTTTTGCTCCCTGAGCTCATGAAGCAAGTAGATGGACATTGGTCTTAGAGATGTGCTTTGAATGCAGTCACTTCCTGTGGACAGGAAAGTGACTGGCAAATCAGTAGGTGTTCCAACTTAGGAACTGGCCAGGCAGTCATTTAGGTCTTCCTTAATAAAATAGAATTTAATTAAAAAAAAACAGTTTTTATTTTGTATTGTGGTATAGCCAGTTAACAATGTTGTGATAGTTTCAGGTGAACAGTGAATGGACTAAGTCATACATATAAATGTAAAAATATGATTTAATTCTGATCTTTTTGTTCTTACCTTTATTTTGATTCATCTCCTAAATCCCAAGATACTGACACCATGAATCAGCACCTATCTTCTTGATATCAGATTCTGAAGATAAAGGATGTTTATATTTTGGAGCCTCCTAGCATTGGTTATCTGAAATAAAATTTAAGAAGAATTGATAGTGGTATTTTAATAGGATATGGTTGTTTTGAATACATTTTTTAAAAAATGTGATCTTCCAACAGTCTGGTGAAATGGACCAGGTAAAAATGAAAATGCCTATTATATAGATGAAGAAGCTGAAGCTAAGAAAGCATGAATGACTTAACCAAAGTCACACAGCTGGAAGGTGGCTGTGCTAATACCCAAACCCTCTATGATTATGGGGTAATCCTACTTCCCATTGTGAGGATTCATAACTGGGAAGGCACACACATTGTAGCACAGTATTTTTGGCAACCTTTGTAAGTCTTTAATCTACCAAAGCAAATGATCCATGTTTGGTAACTGGTTCCTCAAAGAATTTCTCTGAGTCATTTTCATGGTCTAATGAGAGAGAAGCAGCTATAAGAGAAGATGGTTGGAGAAAGGAAAACAATGAATGTTGACCAGTCATTTGACTAAAGGTTTGGCACAGTGCAGTTGAAGTTCAGTTCAGTTCAGTTCAGTCGCTCAGTCGTGTCCGACTCTTTGCGACCGCATGAATCGCAGCACGCCAGGCCTCCCTGTCTGTCACCAACTCCTGGAGTTCACTCAGACTCACGTCCATCGAGTCCCTGATGCCATCCAGCCATCTCATCCTCTGTTGTCCCCTTCTCCTCCTGCCCCCAATCCCTCCCAGCCTCAGAGTCTTTTCCGATGAGTCAACTCTTCGCATGAGATGGCCGAAGTACTTACCTTGAGGGGAAAACACATTGTGAGAGCGTGAGTTTTTATTTTATATTGTTCTGTTTTTGAAACTGGGATTATCCCCTTTCTCCATTCTCAGAGAGGTTTAGATAACACTAAAAAGGATTGGGATTCCATTTATTCAACTCTTTCAGAAAAGGTGAGGGTAATAAATGTGTTAAAAACAATGGACAATTTAAAATTCATTAAATTAGGTGTTCCCTGTTTAGCCTGCACTTGTTAGAATAATGAAATTTGAGGGTTTAAAACATAGCTTGTTTCGAAATGATGCATGAGTTCCCAAAAACCTTGTTTAACATATTGCTGGAATAATGCATATGAGATGGTTAAAAATGGAAGTAAAAAAAAAATCCCCAACACCCTTAGAGGAATTTGCAATTCATAAAGTTACTGCCAATTTTGCATTATAGTTGCCATAGTAACCATGCTAGGCTTCTGCTCAAATGTTTCTCAGAGGGGAAGGAATAGTATATAATAAGCTCTTCAAGTGTAATTTTTTTTATTGTAGTTGAATTAGTGTGTAATTCTTATGTGAGTATTTTAGTAATCCATGAACGTGCACTCTAGTTACGGTTCTGATTTCTTATCTCTGTATGTTGAAGCAGTGTATGAAAAGTTGCTGGCAACTAGCACCATTTGGTAATTTATTATAAAAATATTAACAGAAAGAATTATCTATGGTGATTATAAAAGTGAAAACAAGAAAGAATTTTGAATCTGACTATAGTAGATTTCCCAGACCAAAGCATGGGCTTGCTTATTGATTCAAAGTGCTTTCAGCCAAGCTTTTAGGTTACATTCGCAAGTCACCCTTGTCTCCTCTCTCCTTTTTCTCAGAAGAGTCCTACATAGTGAATAAATGAAGACCAATTAGACCAAAATAATACTTTCATTTGGCTCTTTGGAGAGGGAGCTATTTTTAAATGGTAATTGACTTTTTGTGTGTGTGTGCTTTGTTCAGCTTCTATGGAGCCCATCTAACAGCTGAGGCAGAGCAGTGTGTGTCTGGACACCAAGCTAAGGTCATCTAGGGTTTGCTTTCTCATGGGCTAGTTTCAAATAGAGAAGAAAAATGGGCTTTGGAGTCAAATGCACCTGGATTATGCTCTAGCTCAGCATTTTACCAGTTGAGGCCTTAGGCAAGTCACTTAACCTCTAGAACCTCAGTTTCTTCATTTGTATAAATGCAGTGATCATGCCTTTTAGAGTGTTTGTAAGAGTTAGAGATAATTGGATGTGATACATTTTGCACAGTGTATTAGTTGCCTTTTGTTGCTGGAACAAGCTACCATAAACTTAGTGGTTTAAAACAACATGCATGTATTAGTGCTGGAGGACAGAAGTACAAACTAGGTCCTTGTTGTTGTTCAATCCCATTCTTTGTCATTGTTCAGTCCCATCCGACTCTTTGTGATCCATGGACTGCAGCACGCCAGACTTCCCTCCTCTTCACCATCTCCTGGAGCTTGCTCAGACTCATGTCTGTTGAGTCTATTGAGTTGGACACGAGTTTGCTCAAACTCGAGTCCAACTCAACTAGGTCTTCCTAGGATAAAATTAATGTGTCAACAGGACTGCCTTCCTTTCTAGGGTCTCTAACAGAGAATCTGGATTTTGTTTGTTTGCTTTGCCTCTTTTTTTTTTTTTTGACTTCTAGAGGCTACATGCATTCTTTTGTCCTTGGTTCTTCTTCCATCTTCCAAGCTAGCAATGACTGGGTGATACTGACTTTTCTACCTCCCTCTTCTGCTTAAGGATCTTTGATTGCATTGTGCCCACTCATATAATCCAGGATAACTTCCCTATTTAAAAAAAAATTTTTTTTTATGTGGACCATCTTTTAAAAGCCTGTATTAAATTTGTCACAATACTACTTCTACTTTATATTTTGATTTTTGGCCACCAGGCACGTGGGGTCTTAGCTCCCCGAACAGGGATCAGACCTGTACCTGCTGCCTTGGAACATGCAGTCTTAACCACTGGACTGCCATCAAAGTCCCCAATCTCCCTATTTTAATGTTAGATGATTTTGATGAAAATCCTGATCCTGATAAAAGTGCCTGGAGATGACAAAGGGAGTTCTTGGTAATGCTCTTCCAGAAGATGGTATCTCTACAACTACAAATAATGCCAGTGCCCTTCAGCCCTATAGGAAAACAAGCCAGTGAGGGGTTCGCCTGCTCTGTCTCCACTGCAAATGGAATGAAAGAGAACAATCCTATGTACTGGGTATTGATCAGCAATAAGGAAAGCATTCTGACCAACATTCCACCCTGGAACACCGTGACCAAGGAGATTGTGCAGCTATGTCTCTGGAGGTCTCATCGGCTTGGGATGGTTTAGGTGTGGCTCTGCACAATGAGAGGCAGATGGCTGAGTGGCCACCCAACTCCTTTCTTCCTTTATGAATCACTGAATTTCCTCTCCTTCTCTGTCTGTCTCCCAGGTGGGATTTGCATTATTGCTCCCATAGGTCTCTCCAGAGCACTCAAGCGACTGAAAACATCTGTTATCACTGTCAAAAATGGATGCATCCCCATGAACCAGAGGTGCTCTAGCTTCATATTGTATTTGGCGAAAGCAATTTATTAATGTCACCAGCACTCTTCCTAATTATTCTATAAGGAAGGCCTGATTTCAGCTTCTTTTCTCTCATATCTATATGTGCTCATTCTTACTGCTTTCATTTCCCTCACTTGTTTTTGGCTTCTGTTCTTATAATTTGGCTTCCCTGGTGGCTCAGATGGTAAAGCGTCTGCCCGCAATGTGGGAGACCTGGGTTCGATCCCTGGGTCAGGAAGATCCTCTGGAGAAGGAAATGGCAACCCACTCCAGTACTCTTGCCTGGAAAATTCCATGGACAGAGGAACCTTGTAAGCTACAGTCCACGGGGTCGCAAAGAGTCAGGCATGACTGAGTGACGTCACTTTGCTTCACTTATAATTTGAACTGACTTCTATGACTATCTTTTTTTTTTTGGACTAGTTATTTCTTCATCCTTTGATTTAGTCAGTGTGTTTTCTCAAAATAATTTAATGATAATTCTTTTATAATAGCAAACAACAACCCCTCCAGGTTAATATTTTTCCAATTTGATTTGCATAAGGAGAATCTGCTTGAATTTTGCATAAGGCATGTAGCAAAGAGCAATCCACAGGATTCAAAAAACTCAGATAATTGTCTCTTTTCTCAAGAAATCTACTCATTAGTAAGTATAAGAACTGTTTTTATTTACATTTTCCCCACAGTTTTCCTCCTTAGTTCCTCTACATTTCTGTGTTGCTAATGCCTGCTCTTGGTGGAAGGGAGGGTGGAAAGAAGAAATTAATGATGTTGTTGATTTACATTGTAACCAAATTGACCTTCTTTGGAAATACAAACTGTCCCTCCTGTTGCACCATAGAAGATAAAAGTTGGTGCTCTACTGGTAACAAGAAAAAGGAGAAAGTGGAAGAATATCCCATCTGTAAAGTTGTCCTCTCTCTTCCACTTGAGAGCAGGGACAGTAGCTGACAGAGACCTCTTCAATGTGCATATTTAATAAGCAATGGCAGTTCAATAAATACGTTGATGTGCTATGCTAAGTTGCTTCAGTTGTGTCCGACTGTGCAACTCTGTGGATTGTAGCCCACCAGGATCCTCTGTCCATGGGATTCTCCAGGCAAGAATATTGGAGTGGGTTGCCATGCCTTTCTCCAAGGGATATTTCCAACCCAGGGATTGAACCCACGGCTCTTAACGTCTTCTGCATTGGCAAGTGGGTTCTTTACTAGTGCCACCGGGAAGCCCAAATATGTTGATATTTAAGTACATAAAATAATATTTTAATTTCTATCCACAGAAGTCATTTCAGGGACTTTGCCTTGGAAAGTCTGTATTCCTTCCTCCTTTTCCTGGCAATTTGTTTTTTCCAGTCTTCTTGAAATACAGCTACAATTTACTCAAGTTCTACTTTCTAGTCTTATTACATTTGACCATTTCATGCTCCCAGTTTCTGGACTTAAGGCTGCAGATAGGAGAGGAATGGACTTGTAACTGCAATCATTCTGGTTGAACTTGCAAGGCAGTGAGGATTTTAGTGTGAAATTGCTGACTTTGGTGTTGGACTGACCTACCTTCTAGTCTTAGCTCTGCCATTTATTCACTTTGTGGGAAATTTTCTTAAACAAGATGATCATAACAATTATCCAAACCAGTGTACTTTGAAGAGTTGAAGGGGAGTATCATCAATCATTATGCCAGGGCAACAAGTGTAAATCAGGATAGTTTTGGCCAAACCTGGATTCATGGTCATCTTATTGTTAGCAGTATAAGCTCTTTCCTCTGTAAAATGTGTAGGAAAAATGTAAGAATTTGAAAAACATCCATCACATAAGACGTTGTAAGGATTCAATGAGGCAATGAATAAAGGGTGCTTAGCACAGGACCTAGATGCTAAAAGTCAGTAAATGTTAGTTACTGAACTAACTATACATATACAACTTTTCATGTTTCTCAGGAAATGTGGAATGTTTAATACTATCAATAATTACTATTTCTCAGTTATTTATCTTATGAAGCTCACTAAGAGATCTATTATTTCTTGGAACAAGGGTGCTTTTTTTCCTTTCCTTTAAATATGATATAGAAGTCTCACCATGCTAACCCCTTGACTTGGATGAATTAATTTATTTTTATTAAATCCATTTCACTAGAATGCTACTTACTCTTCTTGGGTTAGATACAAGGAATATAGAGGAGGCATAGCAATTATGAGTTGCAGTTTAGAATGTTCCATTGTAATTTAATCACCAGTGGAAATTTTTCTCCTCTATTAAAGTTTCCCAAGTAGAGATCTGCCTAGAAACTCCAGGAAATTTTGCATGGCCTTGTCAGTAGCTAGCTATGGGTTCAGGAGTCTTTTAATGTTTCTATTCTTACAATAAAAATGCTTATATTTAAGATCAAAAACATGCCTCTGATGCTTTAGCTTTCTTTAGTAAGAAAATAAGAATTGTCAATATTGAAATGTTTTTAATACAACTGTGATAAAAAAAAAAAAAACAGCTTAATTGCATGGGAAGATAACAAAGAGGGGTAAATGCCTTGGAAAGTACTTCAAGTTCATTAGAGAAGGATTCTGAGAGCCCATCCCCAAAGTTGCTTGATGGATCCAATAAGTGTGTGCTTGTTTCTATTTTTGCAAGATATTATATTGGATCTTGTAGAAACCTCTGGACAAATGTTTTCTTGCTGCCATAAAGTTAATATGAATTATTGATGACTAATCTCTGTTTAGAGCTTCAGAAACTACCTTCATTAATTCATCTATTCATCTATGTATCCATTGATCTGTGCTTCTGTTCAACAAGTCTTTGTTGAGCCTACTATTATGTACTAAGGTCAAAAGATTTAAGTAAGCCATATGTAGTCTTTACTTTTGTGGTAGGTTTGAAAAAAATGGTTCCAATTCCCCCACTCATCCCTCTTAGCTATATTACTTTAAAGTTCCTTTTCATGTTGACTCTGATCCCAGCCATGAAACTTGCTTTGGCCAATGAGTTGTTGATAAGCATAACATAAGCAAAGGTTGAAAGCAGCTGTGCAATCAGGCTTGTCTTCATTCTTACCCTCTTTGTCACTTTAATAATGTCTGTACTAGTTCGTTGGATGATTAGAGACATTTGAGACAAAGATGAATTGGCCCAGTCATTCCAGCCAAGAGCATACTATATTGGCTGAAACTGAACTAAACCCCACACAATAGATCTCCCTATACATGTGAGATTGTCCAAGTGAAACCAAAAGAACCACTCAGTCAAGCTCAGTCAAGATTAGCAGAGTTGCCAAATCAACCATCTCAGAGGAGTGAGTCAGAATCACTTATTATTGTATGCCATTGATGTGTTGCAGTTGGTCGTGTATCTGCCAATTGGATGTTCTCACAGATTCCACAATAATTTCTTTGCAAGAATGCAATAGCTGTTTTGAGGTATTTGCTTCTGGTGAGTTCATGCTTCTGAAAAACTTGGATTGAAATTCTAAAAATTTTGTGCATATCTGTGAAACAGAGGAAGAGATTCATTCACTTATTTGTCATTTATCAGCTATTTGGGTGCTGACTCTATCAGACATAGTGATAGGCACTGGGGAATTTAAGGGAGAAATGTAAATAAGCCTATTAGTACAGACTTCTTGCTTTAATGGAAGACACTCTAAATACTAACATACTATTAGATTATTCATTCATTCATTCAATAAACACATGTTGAACACCCAGTATAGATAAAATAGTACGCAAAATGGTTGAAGGTTATAAAGAAGTAGGTTCTTAAAGAGTTTATTAAAATATCTAAAACAGGATACCAGTACACAAAATTAATACAAACCAGAAGGAATTAAGTGCTCAAAGTGAAGTTCAAAGTATAGCTTAAGTGAAGCTATTAAGTAATAATAGCTATAGCTTATTATTACTTAAGAATAAGTAATAATTAATTCTCATTAGGAAAATCATGGAGTGCCTTAAGGATACCATGGAATTTAAGCTGGACTTTGAAAATTTTTGATACTTCTATAAAACAAAGAATATTGAGTTGTGGCAGAGGGCTTCGATCAGTGGCTATAAGATTTTGGGAGAGATAAAGCTGAGGAAGAAGACAGCCTAGAAAAAATTAGAGTCTAGAGGCCTGAATCCTCTCCTTCGCAGTTCAATTCATTGGTTGTGTGACTCACCAATGAACTTAGCCAGTTTTTATTTTCTCATCTCAAAAATGAGTAAAGTGTTCTAGATTATCTGTATAGACATTTTTAGCTTTAAGAACCCCACCCCCCCACAATAACCTGAGTAAATTATTCACTGTATATTTAAACACAATAAAGTAGCCAATATTTTCCATTAAAGACTGGCCAGCCTGGGCTCAGTTATTTTTGTCTTATTTAAACTGATACAATTTGAAGATTTCATACATTTCAGTTATTCATACTTGAATATACTTCAATCTTAATGTGGCAAGCAGCATGGTGGAAATTCATCCTTGGAGTGACAGAATCATTGGTCAAAATGAAGGTAGGGCAGGGGGAATTAGAGGAGAGGTTTCATAAAAGAGTAGAGAGAATCAGGCCAAAGTGGGTTCAAATACTGCTGCTATTGTCAGCAACGTAATTCTACGCAAGTCACTTCTCTCTGCCTCGATGTTCTCATCTACAAGGTGGGAATAATAATTCTGCTTCACAAGGTAAGGAGCAAAGAAGGTAATACATTCAATGTTAGTTATGAATAGTTCATTGTGGAAAATATAGGAGTGAATAAGTGAGATTTCTGCATGAGGGTGTCCCTCCCCATACACATGAAATGTATTCCTAGAAGACTACATGATTTGAATTTTTAAGTCCTTCATATTTGAAGTGTGGCTCAGTTCAGTTCAGTCGCTCAGTCGTGTCCGACTCTTTGTGACCCCATGAATCGCAGCACGCCAGGCCTCTCTGTTCATCACCATCTCCCGGAGTTCACTCAGACTCAACGTCCATCGAGTCCGTGATGCCATCCAGCCATCTCATCCTCGGTCGTCCCCTTCTCCTCCTGCCCCCAATCCCTCCCAGCATCAGAGTCTTTTCCAATGAGTCAACTCTTTGCATGAGGTGGCCAAAGTACTGGAGTTTCAGCTTTAGCATCATTCCTTCCAAAGAAATCCCAGGGCTGATCTCCTTCAGAATGGACTGGTTGGATCTCCTTGCAGTCCAAGGGACTCTCAAGAGTCTTCTCCAACACCACACTTCAAAAGCATCAATTCTTCGGCGATCAGCCTTCTTCACAGTCCAACTCTCACATCCATACATGACCACAGGAAAAACCATAGCCTTGACTAAACGGACCTTAGTCGGCAAAGTAATGTCTCTGCTTTTGAAAATGCTATCTAGGTTGGACATAACTTTTCTTCCAAGGAGTAAGCATCTTCTAATTTCATGGCTGCAGTCACCATTTGCAGTGATTCTGGAGCCCCCAAAAATAAAGTCTGACACTGTTTCCACTGTTTCCCCGTCTATTTCCCATGAAGTGATGGGACCAGATGCCATGATCTTCGTTTTCTGAATGTTGAGCTTTAAGCTAACTTTTTCGCTCTCCTCTTTCACTTTCATCAAGAGGCTTTTTAGCTCCTCTTCACTTTCTGCCATAAGGGTGGTGTCATCTGCATATCTGAGGTGATTGATATTTCTCCCGGCAATCTTGATTCCAGCTTGTGTTTCTTCCAGTCCAGCGTTTCTCATGATGTACTCTGCATATAAGTTAAATAAGCAGGGTGACAATATACAGCCTTGATGTATTCCTATTTGGAACCAGTCTGTTGTTCCATGTCCAGTTCTACCTGTTGCTTCCTGACCTGCATACAGATTTCTCAAGAGGCAGGTCAGGTGGTCTGGTATTCCCATCTCTTCCAGAATTGTTTACAGTTTATTGTGATCCACACAGTCAAAGGCTTTGGCATAGTCAGTAAATTTTACAAGTCCCTGCTGTGATTCTTCTTACTAAACAATTGTTTCTTAGATTACATGAAATTTGAATTTATAAAGCAGGTAATTATTTTCTTCAGGAATAGATTCTAGAACTAGGCTGAATGTGAACTAAACTGCTAGTTGCCTATGCATCATTCACGTTTTCCTTCTTTCTTAATAAGATGCTGAGATGTCGGTGTGCATCACTGAGAAGCTTCATTGTGATACAAGTGGCCAATGAGATACGAGCTGAAGGCAATAGGTAAGGCATCAAGAAGAGTCCATCTTGGACTTCCCAGGTGGGCCAGGAGTTAAGACTCTGATCTTCTAAAGCAGGGGGCATGGGTTCAATCCCCACTTGGGGAATTTCCATATGTAGTGTGGCAAAAAAAAAAAAAAGTCCCTCTTTACTACTTACTCTTCCCTTTTTCTTGTTTAGGATAAAGATTGAGTATCTAGAAACCCAGAGACATTTTGTGGCTTTGATAATGGAAGTCATTATGCTAAAGACAGTGGAGCAGCTGAAGAAGGAGTTGCAGTGCCTGTGGACTGTGGGGTTGCAGTACCAACCCGGGACCACCCAGCTTTAGACTTTCCTTTTTGTTTGAGTGTAGTAACATACCTCGTTTAAGCCTCTGTTCTCTGATATGAGCAGTTTATTGTGGATTCTAACTGAGACACCTAGCAATATTGGTGGAATTGTGAAGTTCATTGGGCTGAGGGTGGTAATGTCGGAATCAGCAGAAACCACAGTAATAATCATGTTTGAGTAACACTGCAGCCCCCCGACCCACCCCCGCCCAACCCC
>SJYT01069686.1:117928-180850 GCA_006410635.1 Cephalophus harveyi
CCCAACCCCACCAAGCTGATTGTCTATGCAAGTTCTCACAAGACTAACCAGCTGATGTTGACAATGCTACTGTTTGTCAGTAAGACTTATCACATGTTCACTTAGATGCAGGGAAAGCATATAGGGAGGGCACCCTGTTTAAAGAACCAGTAATGTCTTCATTAAGAAGATGATGTGTGTGCTGAAAACTCAAGGAAAGCAGCAGTTAGCTACTGAGGTTGAAATGGAACGGAGGGTGAGGTCAGAAGGACAGGCATCCTGGGAAAAAGGAACAGCATTTGCAAGTGGGCAGAAGTGAACTTGGTCATTGAGGGAACTGCAAGCAGTATATAAATGAAACCTAGAGTCAGAGATAAGGGATAGGGAGTGGGGGGAGGTGGCAGACAGGGCCAGAAACTAGGTCAGGGAGCTGATCAGGTGGACATTTAAAATCACATTTAGGCATTTTGCTCGATCCTAAAAGGAATGAGCTTCCATTTTTGAAAGACAGTTGTGACGGCAAGGAGGAGAAAGGATGGGGTAGGCTTGAGTGGGTTGTTTCAGTGAACCGAGTGAGAGATGATAGTTACACTAAAGGATGGGATTAGAAATATAGAGAGTAGACAGATTCAGGAAACCACAAGGGTTAGAACCAATAGGATCTGATGAATGATTGGCCTAGTGCCAAGTTAGGTGCCCAGCTTTCTGTTCTGGGATATGTTTTAGTGCAAATCTGAAAATCTCATGGATGGCATATTTGCTGCTTCTTGTAAGAATCCTAAATGTCTGCTTCCTATTTAAAAATGAGCTTGGTTGCAATTGGCTTAGTGAAAATTAAATTTTATTGATAAGAAGGGTAAGCCATCTGGCTGTTCTCTGACTGGTTGATATCTATATCCCTGGGTATAATAAAGATGTAACCTCTTGCCACAGGAAGCTATTACCTGATATTATTTATTTCCTGATAAAAAGGAGCAAATCATGCCTGGACATCTGAGGAAAATGAGTTTCTAATAAAGCTAAGGTAGTTAATGTCTAAATGGGAGTTTCTCCTGTGATGATAAATGTCTGCGTTGTTGAAATAGTTTCCATAAAACTCAGTAGGTAAGAGGGTAGAGATATTGTGTAATTGTCAATGAGGCAATAAAAGGATGTTTGTTTATGGGGTTTATAATCAACAGTGAACCCTAACTCTTATGAAAAATGAAAATGTTTTCATGTACCAATTCAGCAATGGAAGGTTCTGTTCCAGAAAAAAATTACATTTTAATATGTATTTAGTGTAACATCCAATGGATAATAGAAAAAAAATGTGGAGAGAAAAATAGCAAACTGTGACCATGTGTGGGAATGCAGTGTTAATAGCTCTTAGAACAAATAATACCATATTGCTGACCATTCAGTGTACACAAAGGACTATTTTTTTCTAATTGTTCTGTGAAATTTTTGGTTATAAAATCCTTCACTGTCAGATTGCTCTCTATATTGGTAGGCTGCTGGAATGTGGCAGCAAGAGGAAAAGTATCCCTTCACCTTGTCTACCTGGTTCTTTTTTTTTTTTTGCCTCAAACACCTTGATGAAAAAAAAAATTCACTGATATTCTGGTATTGGATCTAACAGAAACCCACAAGACCAGTATGCTATAGATGAATATGTCACGCTCAATTGTCCTTGTCTCAGGTTCTTTTTCTATCTTCAGGGTGGGTGCTGGTGAACTTCTAGACTCTAGAGGATCTTGGTGGTCCCTGGGCTACAGTGGGTTCTATGGTTATCCTCCACTTGCTATGAGCAGACACCTGCAGGGGTTCCTCATTTTGAAGATGGTTATCTAGAACCAAGTTGCATTAGTCACACTCAGAGAGACCCCAATATATAATGTCTCACGTAAGCTAGAAGTTTACTTCTCTTTTACGTAATAGCTCAGAGGTAAAGATAAGGCTGGGGTAGGTAGATGATTCTGTTCCACCAGTTCTGTAGGGTCTAATTTTTCTTCAAACCTGTTGCTTTGCCTTCCCTTGGACTAATGTCTTCAGTCGGCTAATCTAAGCCAGGCCATAAGCATCATATCCTCTTTCCAGCCCATGGAAGAGGGAAGGAGGGATTGAGCTCCCTTTAAAAAGGTATAACACAGAAGTTGCTCATCTAGGATATAACACAGAAGTTGCTCATCCCATTGGTCAGAATAGCATCGTGTGATCACACCTACCTTCAAGGGAATCTGGAAAATAAAGCCTCTGGTCGGGCAGTCAAGTGCTCAGCTAAAACTCAGATTTTGTAGTTCTAACAGGAAGATGGGGAAATGGCGATGCTGGGGAGGGCATATGGTAGTCTTTGCCACACAGTCTTTTGGATCTGCTTTAGTGATTGCTCTCTTTCTCTGGAATCAGTTTCATTTTATGGGGTGTTTGGGCAGGGGCCCTTACATCTTATTGATGATGCCCAGATGGTGACTGTTCATTGCTGAGAGAGAAGCCATTGGAAATTACATATTTCAAATGTCATGTTCAAACTGATACAATTTGAATATTTCATACATTTCAGTTATTCATACATGAATACACTTCAGTCTTAATGTAGCAAGCTCAACATGGTGATAATTACATTGTCTAGCATATTTACCATGCTTTCTTAAACTAAATCCAAGGGAAACCTGAATATATGTTAAGGATTTTCCTGTCTTGTTCCATAAACCTGTCGCTGGAATGTGGCAATTAAGATTTGCTACCAAAAAATAAATGACAACATTTGAAACTGAATGTGGTGCATTGTTTATTTACATCCTAAAGAAAATATACTAGGAACACATTTGTATCTCAAAATAGAAAGTTTTGTTTCTATGCTGTGAAATACACCTGAGAGAATTTGGAGTTTTGTTTTCTTCTACAATGTTAAAATGGCATTTTTCTGTAGGGCTATTGTGATGATCCTTGATGAGTTGGGGCTGGTAAATTGAGAGGGCTTAGTCTTTGGAAGTTTAGGATTACCTGAGGGTCCAAAAAGAACCATTTGGGGTCATTCAAACTTTTCTCACAGCACTATTATGCACTTTATAGTTGTTGTTCAGTCACTCAGTCATGTCCAACTCTTTGAGATCCTGTGGAATGCAGCATGCCAGGCTTCCCTATTCTTCACTATCTCCCAGAGTTTTCTCAAACTTTTGTCTATTGAGTCGATGATGCCATCCAACCATCTCATCCTCTCTCACCCCATTCTCCTCCTGACCTCAATCATTACCAGAATCAGGGTCTTTTCCAATGAGTTGAGTCTTTGTATCAGGTGGTCAAAGTACTGCAGCTTCAGTTTTAGCATCAGTCCTTCAATGAATATTCAGGATTGATTTCCTTTAGGATGGACTGGTTTGATCTCCTTGCTGTCCAAAGGACTCCCAAGTCTTCTCTAACGCTACTGTTTGTAAACATCAATTCTCCAGTGCTCAGCCTTTTTTATGGTCCAATTCTCACATCTTTGTGTGACTACTGCAAAAACCATAGCTTTGACTGTATGGACCTTTGTCGGTAAAGTGATGTCTCTGCTTTTTTTTCTTTTCTTTCTTTGAATATTTTTTAAACTTTTTTTTTTTATTGAAGGATAATTGCTTTACAGAAGTTTGCTGTTTTCTGTCAAACCTCAACATGAATCAGCCATCAGTTCAGTTCAGTTTAGTCTCTCAGTTGTGTCCGACTCCTTGCGACCCCATGAATCACAGCATGCCAGGCCTCCCTGTCCAACACCAACTCCTGGAGTTTACTCAAACTCATGTCCATCGAGTCAGTGATGCCATCCAGCCATCTCATCCTCTGTCGTCCCCTTCTCCTCCTGCCCCCAATCCCTCCCAGGATCAGGGTCTTTTCCAATAAGTCAACTCTTCGCATGAGGTGGCCAAAGTACTGGAGTTTCAGCTTTAGCATCAGTCCTTCCAATGAACACCCAGGACTGATCTCTTTTAGGATCGACTGGTTGGATCTCCTTGCAGTCCAAGGGACTCTCAAGCATCTTCTCCAACACCAGTCAAAAGCATCAATTCTTCGGTGCTCAGTTCAAAAGCATCAATTCTTCGGCGCTCAGCCTTCTTCACAGTCCAGCTCTCACATCCATACATGACCATTGGAAAAACCATAGCCTTGACTAGACGGACCTTTGTTGGCAAAGTAATGTCTCTGCTTTTTAATATGCTGTCTAGGTTGGGCATAACTTTCCTTCCAAGGAGTAAGCGTCTTTTAATTTCATGGCTGCAATCACCATCTACAGTGATTTTGGAGCCCCCCAAAATAAAGTCAGCTACTGTTTCCACTGTTTCCCCATCTATTTGCCATGAAGTGATGGGACCAGATGCCATGATCTTAGTTTTCTGAATGTTGAGCTTTAAGCTAACTTTTTCACTCTCCTCTTTCACTTTCATCAAGAGGCTCTTTAGTTCCTCTTCACTTTCTGCCATTAGGTATACATACATCCCATCCCTTTTGAACCTCCCTCCCATCTCCCTCCCCATCCCACATCTCTAGGTTGATACAGAGCCGCTGTTTGAGTTTCCTGAGCCATACAGCAAATTCCTGTTGGCTATCTATTTTACATATGATAATATAAGTTTCCATGTTACTCTTTCCATACATCTCACCCTCTCCTCCCCTCTCCCCATGTCCATAAGTCTATTCTATATGTCTGTTTCTCCATTGTTGCCCTATAAATAAATTCTTCAGTACCATTTTTCTAGATTCTGTTTATATGCGTTAGAATACAATATTTATCTTTCTCTTTCTGACTTACTTAACTCTGTGTAATAGGTTCTAGGTTCATCCACCTCATTAAAACTGACTCAAATGTGTTTCTTTTTATGGCTGAGTAACATTCCATTGTGTATATGTACCAGAACTTCTTTATCCATTTATCTGTCAATGGACATCTAGGTTACTTCCAGCTATTGTAAACAGTGCTGCAATGAAAAGTGGAATACATGTGTCTCCTTCAGTTTTGGTTTCCTCAGGGTATGTACCTAGGAGTGGGATTGCTGGGTTATATGGCTGTTTTATTCCTAGTTTCTGCTTTTTCATAAGCTGTCTGGTTTTGTCATAACTTTTCCTCCAAGGAATGAGTAGTATCACTTATCTTTCCCTCCAATAGACTCTGAACTCCTTGTGGAAGAACTTTATCATCTCCAACCTTGTGACTCCTGAGCTTAGTGTATACTTGCCCCCAAAGTATGGGCTGTTAAAAAGACAGAGTGAGGATGAGGGAGAAAGAAGTGGGGCTGTAGCCCTAAGCAGGAGTTGTAACCTCAGCACCTCAGGCAAAGGGAGGAGCAGACTGGCCTGGATAACAAAGTCCGGGAGTTCCTGTCTGAAGGCTCTGTCTTCTCTATGGGTTGTGGGAAGCTGTCTGTCTTCAGCTGAGAGTAGCTGGGGGCAGGGAGGTCAAGAGTTTTAGGAGAGTGGGAGACTGAGAAATGGTTACTTGGGAAACGTGAGCGGTGGCTGATGGGAAAGTAGAGGGGGTTGCCTGCCAGCATTAGAATCTCTTTCACTTCAGTCCCATCTATTTACAACCCTCTTTTCCCCCTATTGCCTCTTCCCCTTCACTGTCTAAAGATGCTCAAATGCATGCACCTTAAGCACATAAAACCCTCCCACAGCCTCACATCCCTCTCTAACAATTGCCTTTCCCTTCCTTCTCTTCAAGGACAAACTCCTAGGAGAGGTGCTCCTCTCAATTCTCTAGCACCTCCCTTTTATCCTGCCCCCACTGACTCCTTTCCATTTCCTTCCTTGGAATCATTCTCAAGAAATCCTAGTGGGACCCTTGTTGCTAAATGTGATGCAGACTTGAGATCCTTATTCATTTATTTACAGAGTAGCTTTTAACTGCTCCTTCCCTGATGGCTCAGGTGGTAAAGCGTCTGCCTACAATGCGGGAGACCTGGGTTTGATCCCTGGGTTGAGAAGATCCCCTGGAGAAGGAAATAGCAACCCACTCCAGTCCTGTTGCCTGGAAAACCCCATGGACAGAGGAGCCTGGTAGGCTACAGACCATGGGGTTGCAAAGAGCTGGACACTACTGAGCGACTTCACTTTCACTTTCCTTCTTGAAATAGTCCCTTTTATTGATTTGAAAATGTTTCTGTGTCACCTAATTTTTTTAGCCACCTTTTCAATATTGCTAAGTCTCTTCAGTCGTGTCCGACTCTTTGTGACCCCATGGACTGTAGCCCATCAGGCTCCTCTGCCCATGGGATTCTCAAGCAAGAATACAGGAGTGGATTGCCATTTCCTTCTTCAGGGAATCTTCACAACCCAGGGATTGAACCTGCTTCTCTTATGTCTCCTGCATTGGGAAGCAGGTTCTTTACCACTATCACCACCTGGGGTTACTCTTCTACCTGTTTCTAAATGTTGGTGTACCTGTCCCCAGGGTTTTGTCCTGGGGCTTCTATTCCTTACACTATCTTGCTGCTTAATCTTACTTGCTCCTATGTCTTCATTATATCTTAATGCTAATGACTGCCTAACTCACATCTTCATATTTTCCATTAGCTCTAGATCCATGTACCCCCAGATACTTTCTGGACTCTATATATCACATTCTCTAGAAACCTAAACATCCACAAGTCAACTCATTGCCATCCCCTTGATACCTGCTCCTTCCCTTATGTTCTCTAGTTTAGTCAGTGACATTTCTACCCATTTGGCAGACAAGTCAAATGTCAGGACATTATCCTTACCTGTTAGTTCTCCATCACCATCATTTTACTTCTTCAAAATCTCTCTCAAAATACAGCTATATACTACTACTACCCTAGGCTAACCACCAAGTTCCCCTTGCCTAGATTACTTCTTTTACACTTACAAAAAATTAACATTTATTTTTTGGCCATGCCACATGGCATGCAGGATCTTAGTTCCTCAACCAGGGATCGAACCCATGCCAACTGCACTGGAAGCCCAGAGTCTTAACCACTGAACTGCCTGGAAGTCCCTAAATTGGTCTCTTTATTCGCAGTCCATCACCTCTCTAACCCAAGCCTCCAAACTGCAGCCAGAGTGTCCTTTCTGAATGCAAAGTTTATCATTTTCTCCCCTGCCTAAAATTTTAAAAAGATATGTCCTTTCCTCTATGACGTTCACACTTTCATGAGGCTTATAGCCGTGTATGACTCCTGACTGTTTATCTCCCTAGCTTTATCTTTGACCACCTCTCTCTGGGTTTCTAGGACACATCCAGACTGACTTCTTTTTAGTTTCTTTAGTATATGCTTTCTCTTATCTCAATGAGATGCTTTTTCTCTCTGGAACTCCCTGTTCTCCTTCTTGGATAACATTCACTCACTCACTTCGCACACATTTTCTTAATGCTTCTATAGTATTAGTGAGGCTTTGTACTAGGCATTAAGGATATGGTAGTAATTAAAACAGAGAAATCCTTGGCCACTGATATCAGGACTGGTGCTGTTCTAATCAGGTTTTTTGGTCATCTGTCACAACAGGCATACAACTAGAGGTCCTCTGTGAATTCCTCTGGGAGCCCCCAAAGGAAACATTCCACCGCATCACTCCCTAGAGAAGGATACTACTGGGTGACTCACCAAGCCAAAAGAAAAGCTAAACGATGATGCTTCAGAGGAACAATGCCAAGAAAGCTCTAGAATCTCAGGGTCAGGAACCTTTGTGTTGTTTCTTGTGGTGTCAGCATTGTTTTAGCTAACTTCTAAAAATAAGAATATGACAGAGGGTGACTTCTCTGTGTTCCCTTGATTAAGATTCAAATTCCTGGGAGAGGAGTCTGATTGACCTAGCTATGGTCAAGTACCTACACCTAGAGATTGGATACTGTGTCTGGCAACTAGAGGTACAATTGACCTTTGTTATGGTATTCAGATGGGAGGTGATGGTAATTTGGATTATGATAACAGTGGAAATGGAGAAAAATGGATGGATTCAGGATATGATGATAGGCAGAGGCTGATGTTTTGTGAACTGGTTGTCAAGGTAGAGGGAAAAAGAATCATAGATGATACACAGATTTTTAGGTTTAAGCAGCTAATGGAAGCTAATGTCATTTGCTGAGACTGGAAGATTGGGGGAGGAAGGAGATTTGGGTTGGTAGCATCTGGAGTTAGAGAGGAGATTGTGAGTCTATTTTGGTCATGATACGTTTGAGATGCTTAATCAGCCATTGGATATGAAGCTGAAGCTCAATAGAGCAGTCAGATCTACAGAAAAAATATGGGAGTCTTTACCATATAGGTGCTATTAAAAGGCATGAGTCTAGATCTGATAATTTATGGATACATGGCATAAGTTAAGGCTCTAGGACTGAGCCCTGGGGCACAACTGTGCTTAGAGATTGTAATAGAGGAGGAAGACTCAGCAAAGGGGTCTGAGAAGGGAGACCAGCAAGGTAAATGGAAAAATGGAATTTTCCACCATTGTCACAGAAGCCAGATCTTATTATCAGTAACAGATCTTCTCCTGTATGGATGTCTGTTCATTCTTGAAATGCATAATCTGCTTTAGTCACCCCCCAGTGGATTCACTGATGTTCTCCCTACATATCCTGATATACCCGATTTAACCCATCACTATTACAAATTTTATGGAGAGATCACCCAAACCAGATGGGCTGTGTGTCATCACTAACAGCCTTGACCGCATGCTGTCTCTCTGCTTCATGGCGCTTATTTTTTATTTTCTTTTATAGGCTATAACC
Source organism: Cephalophus harveyi (assembly GCA_006410635.1). NCBI lineage: Eukaryota > Metazoa > Chordata > Mammalia > Artiodactyla > Bovidae > Cephalophus > Cephalophus harveyi. Next base: position 126,606 of record SJYT01069686.1, read on the forward strand.
TGTCCAGTTAATACAGTTCTTTGTTTATGGGATAATTTCCCATGTCTTATGCCCATTGTGGTCATGTGCTTTCCACTGCTGACTGCTCATATCTGTACTCTAGTTAGAAGTTTTTATAGGTTAATAGAGTATTAGAGCTAGATGGATGCTAAGCAATCCTATAATACCAACTCCTGTTAAAAAAAGAATCACAACTTATTTATCAATTACCCCATTAATGGGCAATTGTGTTGTTTTGACTTTTCCATTACTACTGGTAATGCTTTGATAGGCATCTTTGTTCACCTTCCTTTGTACACATGTTTGAGAGTTTCCTAAGGGTCAGTTCAGTTCAGTAGCTCAGTCGTGTCCGACTCTTTGCGACCCCATGAATCACAGCACGCCAGGCCTCCCTGTTCATCACCATCTCCCGGAGTTCACTCCGACTCACGTCCATCGAGTCAGTGATGCCATCCAGCCATCTCATCCTCGGTCGTCCCCTTCTCCTGCCCCCAATCCCTCCCAGCATCAGAGTCTTTTCCAATGAGTCAACTCTTCGCATGAGGTGGCCAAAGTACTGGAGTTTCAGCTTTAGCATCATTTCTTCCAAAGAAATCCCAGGGTTGATCTCCTTCAGAATGGACTGGTTGGATCTCCTTGCAGTCCAAGGGACTCTCAAGAGTCTTCTCCAACACCACAGTTCAAAAGCATCAATTCTTCGGTGCTTAGCCTTCTTCACAGTCCAACACTCACAACCATACATGACCACAGGAAAAACCATAGCCTTGACTAGACAGACCTTAGTCGGCAAAGTAATGTCTCTGTTTTTGAATATACTATCTAGGTTGGTCATAACTTTTCTTCCAAGGAGCAAGCGTCTTTTAATTTCATGGCTGCAATCACCATCAGCAGTGATTTTGGAGCCCCAAAAAATAAAGTCTGACACTGTTTCCACTGTTTCCCCAGGCAAAGTAATGTCTCTGCTTTTGAATATACTATCTAGGTTGGTCATAACTTTTCTTCCAAGGAGTAAGCGTCTTTTAATTTCATGGCTGCAATCACCATCAGCAGTGATTTTGGAGCCCCAAAAAATAAAGTCTGACACTGTTTCCATTGTTTCCCCATCTATTTCCCATGAAGTGATGGGACCAGATGCCATGATCTTCGTTTTCTGAATTTTGAGCTTTAAGCCAACTTTTTCACTCTCTTCTTTCACTTTTATCAAGATGCTTTTTAGTTCCTCTTCACTTTCTGCCAGAAGGGTGGTGTCATCTGCATATCTGAGGTTATTGATATTTCTCCCAGCAATCTTGATTCCAGCTTGTGTTTCTTCCAGCCCAGCATTTCTCGTGATGTACTCTGCATATAAGTTAAATAAGCAGCTTGATAATGTACAGCCTTGACATACTCTTTTTCCTATTTGGAACCAGTCTGTTGTTCCATTTCTAGTTCTAACTACTGCTTCCTGACCTGCATACAGGTTTCTCAAGAGGCAGGTCAGGTGGTCTGGTATTCCCATCTCTGTCAGAATTTTCCACAGTTTATTGTGATCCACACAGTCAAAGGCTTTGGCATAGTCAATAAAGCAGAAATAAATATTTTTCTGGAACTCTCTTGCTTTTTCCATGATCCAGCAGATGTTGGCAATTTGATCTCTGGTTCCTCTGCCTTTTCTAAACCCAGCTTGAACATCAGGGAGTTCACGGTTCATGTCTTGCTGAAGCCTGGCTTGGAGAATTTTGAGCATTACTTTACTAGCGTGTGAGATGTGTGCAATTGTGTGGTAGTTTGAGCATTCTTTGGCATTGCTTTCTTTGGATTTGGAATTGGAATGAAAACTGACTTTTCCAGTCCTGTGGCCACTGCTGAGTTTTCCAAATTTGCTGGCATATTGAGTGCAGCACTTAGTAGTCCTTATCTTCCTTAAGTAGGAAGAAATAGGTTAGTTTAACAAAATTTGCTTGAAGATCCTCTGGTGCCATCTCTGGATAGTAGGAGATATCTCTGGTAAAAGGAAAATTTATTTCTTGCCTTTAGACAGAAAAGGGGGGCTTTTTCTGTGTTTACTCCTTGCTCACTCTGCTTAAAAAATTTTTACAACAAAAAGGCATATTTGAGGGGAACATTTTCTGGTTTCCTTCATCTACTATATAATAAATTAGCAACATGACTAATGAGATTGGTGCAAACATAAGTTGGTTTCAAACCATTATATTAAATCATTATAACTAGGCTCAAGCACATCTTTATTAGTCAAAATAGGAACCATTACTATCAATAAATTTTTGCTGAAAAATGCTTATTCCTGTAGCATAAAAAATCTATGCTTTGGGATTCAACAAACACTTGGAAACACTTTCTTTCTCCTGCTGGTTGTAGAAGCATTTTCCTTGTAAAAAGTTGTTGAGATGCTTAAAAGTAGTGGTAGTCGGTTGGTGACAAGTCAGATGAATATGGTGAATGAGGCAAAGCTTCGAAGCCCAATTCATTCAACTTTTGAAGTATTGGTTATGTGATGTGCAGTTGGGTGTTGTCATGGAGAAGAATTGGGCCCATTCTATTGACCAATGCCATCTGCAGGCATTGCAGTTTTCTGTGCATATCATTGATTTTTTGAGCATACATCTTAGATATGTTGGGTTTGTTGGGGTTCAGAAAGCTGTAGTGGATCAGCAGACCACCAGACAGAGTCCATGAACTTCCATGAGCTTTTTCAGGTGCAAATTTGGCTTTGGGAAGTGCTTTGGAGCTTCTCCTCAATCCAACCAGTGAGCTGGTCATTTCCAGTTGTCATACCCACTTTTCACTGCACATCACAGTCTGATCAAGAAATAATTTATTGTTGTTGCATAGAATAAGAGAAGATGGCATTTCAAAAAGATGATTTTTTGATTTTAGGTCAGCTCATGAGGCTCCCATTTATCAAGCTTTTTCACCTTTCCGATTTGCTTCAAATGCCAAATGGGAAGCAAGTCCTATTTGCTTCAAATGGGATCTTGAGATCCCATCTCAAGAGATGGGTCTAACGTTCACACTGTCTGATGAACGAAAGCTCTAAGATGTGAAAGGGCCAGGCTTAGATGGAATCTGACAGTAAATGCTGTTCCGGTCAGTCAGAATGGTCAGTGTTGAGTTCTTCAACAACTTCTTGCATAATTTAAGAGCATCAGTTTCAATGATGACTCAGTTGGTCGTTTTCAACTTCTGATGGCTGGCTACTATGCTCCTCATCTTCAAAGCTCTTGTCTCCTTTTCAAAACTTGACCCACCACTGCACTATACCTTCATTAGCAGTTCCTAGGCCAAATGCATTATTGATCTTGCAAATTGTCTCTGATGCTCAAAAAAATAAGAAATTAGCTCAAATTTGCTTTTGCCTAACATCATTTACATAGTCTAAAATTAAAAAAAACAACAAGTAATTAGCAAAAAAATACATAAATGAGAAATGTACATTAAAATGAAGTATAACATAACCATATTTATTTAAGAATGTATTCCAATATCAAAGGCAAATTTCAACAATGTAAAAACCGCAATTATTTTTGCACCAACCTAATATCTTTGTTCTTTTTCTTCAATTTATCTTCATCTTTAGCAGTTTGAAAGATTAAGAATTAATTTTAAGATTTATTTGTCTAAAGATTTCCCTTTTAAATTTAAGGGAAATAGAATCTGCAAGATTTAAGTATATTTGAATCTAGTATTTTATTTCTGAAACTAATACGCTGGAGTTCTCTAAATATTTAGGTTTTGTGAAAATCCTTTTTCCCTCCTCAGAAGTAAAAAAAATAAATAAAATAATGCACAATTCAGAGAAATAACACCACCTTAAAAAACTGTGGTTCTCAATGAAATAAAGATCAAGCTTCTAGGCAGGCTATTGCTTTAATTCCTGTGCTGGTACCCATTATAGTTACTTGCAAAAGCCTAAGTACATCACTAGACAGAATGCTTCACTATTATTATTTGAGAGATCCCATCTCAAGAGATGGGTCTAACATTCACAGTCTGATGAATGAAAGGTCTAAGACGTGAAAGGGCCAGGCTTAGATGGAATCTGACAGTAAATGCTGTTCCTGTCAGTCAGACCCAACCAGCCAGTGAGGCTTTGGCGATCTTGATATAATTAAGCTTCATGCTTAGCATAAGAGATGGATTTAATCAGCCATATGATTCACATTATATGTCAAGTGATCAAAAGTTGACACAGGGCACACAAATGCCTCTTCTCATTCTGAAGATCATCGTTTAGATAGCATAAAATAACAAAAAAGATAATCTGTAAAGAATGGCCTCCCTTTATCTTTTTTAGATTCTCCTGTTTTCAAATGCAATATCTCTACATGTTCTCACACAAGTGACTTCTAGCTGTGAAAATTTCCCATGGGGGTTAAATAACAAATTGACACTAGTTTGGGTAAAGGTTTCCTAATTAGCTGATCAAGGCTGTCAGGCCATGAGAGGAAGCAAACCACGATGATATTCTTAACACTTAACACATTCCTCCCTAGTCATCTTCCACTCCTCCCTGCTAATTCTATCTGATTAGTTCAGAGGCCTTGAAATCAGTTTAGCTTTTGAAAGGAGGCTTTTGTAAGTTGCAGTCTTTCTTTTCTAAATATGTTTGTTGTCAGCAAGCCAAAAATACGTTTAGAATCTTCTCTAAGCTTCATCTGCAGAGGATCGAGGTTTATAATAAGGTTATTTGCATATAAATTATGCTTAGAATGTACAGAGAAGTGAAGTCTGAGAAATGCTATTATTTGGAAAGAAAATAGAGGGCAATCTCTGATATAAAACCATTTTTTAAAGTTCTGTGTAACTGGATGGTTTGTATATATTGTGGTACAACCAGCTGCAAGTTCAAGGGGAAATTTTTGGCAAACTGCAATGCTCCCAGCCAAGAGCTTTTATGACATTTAATTGGAGATCAACATTCTGTGGGATTGTACACAAAGGAATCTGTGTGATATTAGAAAGGAAAGTTCTCTGCCTGTTCTAACACTAGAAATATTTAAAACACTGTGGTGCTATTTAAATATGTCTGAAGCCTTATATGCAATTAAAAATATCAAAACTAACAGAGCATTAACACAGCTAATATTCTATTCTCTTACAACAAATATTCCTTCACAATATTCTAATCATTACTGTACCAGCACTGCAAAACAGTGACATTCACAGGGACAGAAGATTTCTGACTATATAGTTGGCTTTAAATGATCAGCAGTAATTTACTTCCAAGATCATGCTTGAAATGAACTCTACATAAAATATTTTTAAGTTATTTTGACGAAAAATTTTAACTGAAATGAGAAAATTTTCCACCAGGCACTGAGAGAGCAACATTCCTAGACACGCAATCCCTAATCTGTTGTGGAATACTATCCATGATGAATTTGAGCTCATCCTTCTGCCCTCCTGTCCTCAGGCTACAAACTCCAAGAAATTTATGAATTGACTACTGCGAGATGCAGCTGTAAAACAAGAAGACTAGTTGAGTAATTTGTTTCTAAGAAAAAAGAATAAAGATACCTTCAGGGCATAAAGACACTTTGCTAATGAGATAACACCCTGGCTAAATTAAAAACCTCACCTAGCCTGAAGTCATTTAGATTTGTTCTTTGTTCATTTCTCTCTGTTTCTTCTTCCCTCTTCTCTCCAATATGTCAGTGACATACCTGTATTTACATTCTTTTCATATAACAGTGAGACTTCACACGAGATGCAAAGCACTGCACATTTTTAAGCTACAAAGATTTATATTTTGTCTTAATATAAAAGAAAACCTTTGCCAACAGATCTCTTCTTAGAAAGTATTTCCTGATGGACCAATTCTTCTAGGGAATATCTTTCATTATACCCCTGCAGCCTCATTGACTCCAAAACAGACAACCTGTGGGTTTCTCCTGCCTCACTTTAGTTCGTGAGAACTGGATATGGTAGTCTGCCAGTGTAAGCCAAAGACTGAGTGCAGTTTCAGGGCTATGGATCTAATCAGATTAGATCAACAGGAGAGAATATGATTCAGATAGTTTTAGGATTCACTTCTAAAAAAGGATTTATTCTTTTAATTGCACTAGGGGTTGTGGAATTTATGGATTTCATGCCATTTCTTCTTTCACTTGAGGAGTTATTATTTTAATAACATGAGAATCTGAGAGGATAAAAATAGTTCACAAATTAGTGAGTTATAACAAATAGCACCTGCTGTTTTTAACTTTACAAAGCACTCAAAGTTACTTAGTATAATTTAAGTCTCTTAAAGGCACCTGTCTTCTGTTCAAGTTCCCTTTTCTTGATGGTACCTTACTTAAATGCAGTGCAGCAACTGTTTATTAAGTACATATTGTGTACAAAGCTCTGAGCTAGGTAATCAAAATGGTAAAAGCTACGAAAAACATATAATGTTAAGAAATTTCCTGCATGCATATCTATTTATGATGGCATTTAAGGTCTTGATTCATTTTGGAGCTACTTTTTCCCTACTACACTCTATGCTGAATTTATTTATTTATTTTTAAAGTTAAATTCTTTTAGATAACCAACCTCAACTTCATCTTGATTCTTGATTTAAAAAGGTTTGCTATTCACTCTGTAAATCATGCTGATAGATCTTCTTGGTTATTGCAGTTCTTCCTCATAAAAATCAACACTTCTATCTAGTGAGTTTGATCCTTCCCAGAAGTATATTTGTTTCCAAATACTTTTATGCAGTTATGGATGTTATTGTTTTTATGGTTTGATTAACTATTGAGTAAACCAATGAATGACACCACCCTTATGGCAGAAAGTGAAGAACTAAAGAGCCTCTTGATGAAAGTGAAAGAGGAAAGTGAAAAAGTTGCCTTAAAGCTCAGCATTCAGAAAATGAAGATCATGGCATCTGGTCCCATAACTTCATGGCAAATAGATGAGGAAACAGTGGAAACAGTGGCTGACTTTATTTTTTGGGCTCCAAAATCATTGCAGATGGTGATTGCAGCCATGAAATTAAAAGATGCTTACTCTTTGGAAGGAAAGTTATGACCAACCTAGACAGCATATTAACAAGCAGAGACATCACTTTGTCAACAAAGATCTGTCTAGTCAAGGCTATGGATTTTCCATTGATCGTGTATGGATGTGAGAGTTGGACTATAAAGAAAGCTGAGCACCAAAGAATTGATCCTTTTGAACTGTGGTGTTGGAGAAGACTCTTGAGAGTCGCTTGGACTGCAAGGAGATCCAACCAGTCCATTCTAAAGGAGATCAGTCCAGGATGTTCGTTGGAAGGACTGATGTTGAAGCTGAAACTCCAATACTTTGGCCACCTGATGCAAAGAGCTGACTCATTTGAAAAGACCCTGATGCTGGGAAAGATTGAGGGCAGGAGGAGAAGGGGATGACAGAGGATGAGATGGTTGGATGGCATCACCGACTCAATGGACATGGGTTTGGGTGAACTCCAGGAGTTGGTGATGGACAGGAGGCCTGGTGTGCTGCAATTCTTGGGGTCACAAAGAGTCAGACATGACTGAGCGACTGAACTGAACTGAAACCAATGAAACATATAAAGGAAAAGCCCATTATTTCCATGAAAACTAAATTTAGAAAAAAATATAATGAAACTAAGTAAATTAAGTGAAATGGATAATACATATGTAAATCGGAGCCTATATTGCTTTACAAATGTCTATATTGCTTCCCTCGTGGCTCAGTCAGTAAAGAATCCACCTGTAATGCAGGAGATCCAAGTTTGATTCCTTCTGCCTGCAATGCAGGAGATCCAGGTTTGACTCCTTGGTCAGGAAGATCCCTTGGAGAAGGAAATGGCAACCCACTCCAGCGTTCTTGCCTGGGAAATCTCATGGACAGAGAAGCCTGGCAGGCTGCAACCCATGGTGTTGCAAGAGTCAGACACAAGATAGCAACTAAATCATTACCATCATATTGCTTTACAAATGCCTATATTGCTTTACTAATTCCAACTCTGTTCTAAAGAAAAAATTGGAGACTGCAGATCATAAATTTGGGGTATGATTTTATTAAAAACAAACAAAAAAAGTTATCATGGAATTTGTAGCTCAGCTGTTAAAGAATCTGCCTGCAGTGCAGGAGACCTCAGTTTGATTCCTGAGTCAGGAAGATCCCCTGGAGAAGCGATAGGCTATCCATTTCAGTATTCTTGGGCTTCCCTGGTGGCTCAGTCAGCAAAGAATCTGTCCGCAATGTGAGAGACCTAGGTTAGATCCTTAGGTTGGGAAGATCACCTGAAGGAAGGCATGGCAACCCAGTGCAAAATTCTTGCCTGGAGAATCCCCATGGAAAGAGGAGCCTGGTGGTCTCCATGGGGTCACAAAGAGTCGGACACTACTGAGCGATTAAGCATAGTTCATGGTCCCCATACTCTAAGAAAGTCTAGAATAAATGTATTTGCATACACTTGAAGTTCTATGTATACTTAATGTAATATTAATGTACAATTAACTTTAATGTATGCATGTCTACAATTTCTCAGTATAATTAATGGTAACCAACAAGATCCCAATAATTTAGGGTAAAGAATACTCCATGTTCTCATATCTTGATGTCTTTATATGGAATACATCAAGACTGTTGTCTGTTCTTTTGATTTGAAAGACTTTCTTTTTGTCCTGTCAGTTAAATTACTACTTGCCCATTCTTCTCCTTCCTCTTTTCTGTCTATACTTCACTAATTTATACATGCTTTTTGGTACGCACCTAAGAGATATGATGTTTATGTTAACTTGTTAAGAGTAAATGTGTGCGTTTATACATCCCATGCACAGAAGATACCACTCAGGCATTTTTCTTTTTATTTAAAATTAAATTTTCTTCTATTGATTCAAATTACTAAGCCCAAAGCTGTATTTTTCTTAAATGTTTATTTACACCTTATAAATATTACTCTTCTATTTATAAAACTAGCACACTTTAACTATTAGTTTAATTAGCCTTTTGATTAACATCCATTCTAATATATAAACCTGTCTCTTATACACATCTAGATGTGTATAAGAGACAGCCTACAGATACTCTTTTCTAGACTTAATTTCCCTACTACACTATTTCTTCCTAATCTAATCTTATATTAATAAATAAACAAGTTTCCTCACCAATGCCATCTCCGCATTGAATTTCCAGATGTGTATAAGAGACAGCTAATATATAAACTTAGATATATTTGCTAAAATTTTAAACTGCATTTACATGTTTAATACATTTGATTTTCTTATTAAGTACACCAATAGATCCTCTCAAGTACTTAAGTAATACTTGTGAATCTGATAAATTAAACTTATAAATATCTTTACTACTAAGTTCATTTAAGTATTCCAGTAAAGTTTATAACCTGAGTAAAATTTCAGCTTATAATAACAATTACACATATTGTAGTTCTCTCAAGAACATGTGAATAATTCTAAATATGCACAGAATATGATTTTAACTACTTGAAAGTAGTTTTTATGTGTTGAATTTATTTTATTATTTCTACATCAAACTCTAAATCTTCCTGTGGGTAAAATACACTGACTCATCAAGGAACAATTATGTCACTCTGTATTAGGCAGCATAACACTCCTTCCCCAGATGTCCACACCACAATCTCTGGAAGCTGTACATGTTTATCTTATGAGCAAAAGTGATTTTTTCAGGTTAATTAAGGTATGGACCTGGAGATGGAGAAGACTTCTTGGATTTTCTGCTCTAGCCTAGTCTAATCACACAAATCCCAAAAAGAAAGAACTTTTCCTGTTCTTTTCAGAGAGAAATGCGGCAACTGAAGAAGGGCAGAGATGCAATATGAGAAGGATTCAATTCACTCCTGTGGACTTGAGGAAAATGCAGGGGAGAAAGGAACCAAAGACTGTGGGTGGCCTCTAGGAGATGGGAATGTACCTCAGCTGACAACCAATCTGAAAACACAATAAACAGAATTCTGTCAACAAGCAAAAAAGAGTAAGAAAACGGATTCACTTTGAAAGCCTCCAGAAAGAAATGAAGCCCTTTTAATACTTTGACTTGAGCCTGGTGACACATGTGCAGGAGTTCTAACCCACAGAATTAGAAGATAATAAATCTGTACTGGTTAAGCCAGTAAGTTTGTGATAAGCAACATAAACTAAGACAAGTAGCAAGCAAATTCTGAAGATAGTATATCAGAATATTTGCACTTTTGCCAGAAATTTACACCAGGTTGTGAAAACTGAAATAACAGTTTTTTTCAATTTCTCCCATCAGTATTTGGTTAAGATTATTATCAGTAAGATTCCAAGCAGTGTGATGAAGCCAGCTTACCACACTGACAGCCTTATAATCAAGAGTTCTGGCTCTAAATTGGAGAATCAATCCATAAGCCAAACCATCAGTGTCTATCTTAGAAAGCTGCATGGATTTCTCCTTAGATTTATAAACTGAGCTTTCTTCTTGGCAGAAGTTATTGTTCTAAGTGCAGCAGGACATATTAGTAAGTGTACATATAACTGCCTTGGTTAATGGAGAGGAAGTTAGAACAAGTTTTATCATTCTTAACAACACAGGTCAGTGACTTGAGGATGTCCTGACTGCCTCCAAAGGCCAGAATTATGTCATTGATTACACTGAGTAAAGTTAGGTACAGATTTAATGTGATCTTTTCTAATTAATAGCTTCCCTGGTGGTTCAGGTGATAAAAGCGCCTGCTTGTAGAAGACACGGGTTCGACCCCTGGGTCGGGAAGTTCCCCTGGAGAAGGAAACAGCAACCCACTCCAGTTCTCTTGCTTGAAAAATTCCATGGATGGAGGAGTCTTGTAGGATACAGTCCATGGGGTCGCAAAGAGTCTGACATGACTGAGCGATTTCACTTTCACTTTCTAATTAAAGGATTCCTTTCCTTGGGATAACTCTCTCTTTTAAGAAACAGAAAATTAATGGACCATTTATCCCTCCAGGAAGCTTTTTTGAATGAATTAGTTTCCTGTGGCTCCTGTAATAAATTACCACAAATTTGGTCACTGGAAATACCAGAAATTTATTCTTTTAGAATTATGGAAGCCAAAAGTCCAAAATAGTTTAGCCACCAGATGTGAAGAGCTGCCTCTTTGGAAAAGACCCTGATGCTAGGAAAGATTGAGGGCAGGAGGAAAAGGGGACAACAGAGAATGAGATGGTTGGATGGCATCACCGACTCAATGGACATGAGTTTGAGCAAACTCCAGGAGATAGTGAAGGACAGGGAAGCCTGGTATTCTGGAGTCCACAGGATGGCAAAGAGTAGGACACAACTTAGCAAATGAACAGAGCAACAACAAGCTAGCACTCCCTCTCAGGCTTTAGGCAAGACCTGGTCCTTGCTTCCTTCAATTTTGGTGGCTCCAGGCTTTACTTTGCTTGTGGCTAAATCACTCTAATCTCTGACTCTGTGGTCACATTGCCTTCAACTTTTCAGTTTGTCAATTCTCCATCTGTCTTTCTCTTATAAGAATATTATTCATTAGATTTGTCTCACCTGAAAATCCAGGATAAACACATCAGCTAAATATTCTTAACTAGGTTGCATCTACAAGGATGCTTTTTCCAAATAAAGTAATATTCACAGGTTCTAAGGATTAGTATGTACATTTTGGAGGCCACTATTCTGCCAATGCAACAAGTAACCAAGCATAGTTTCACTTCTGAGATTTCTCTACAGCCATTTGAAAGCTACAGGATTGACTGTGGTATTGCCTTAAAGCATTGAAAGACTTCTTTTACCACCACCAAGATAAAATCACCATGCTTCTCAGAGGCAAGTTAATTCTTGACTTTCCACAAGAAGTAGTCTTTAGGAGTGATACCCTGATGGGAAATTGTGATACTACTGTGGGGAACTGTTGACAATCATTCATGATTTTCAGATTTGACTTACATCACTCAGGGAGTGCAAGTTCATGACACCTTCAACGTGGCCTCTGGCTGGCTGGTGAGCCTTGGAGTCCTAATTCAGTTAGAAAATTACATTTAGTTCATGCTTATGTCAAAACTGCTAAAAGGCAGTCAATACAACCTGTCTTATTTGTCCAATCATGGACTGGATGACATTTGCTCATCCATGGGATGACTGAGTGACAGCTACAGGAATGGGAGTGAGACAGACATCTAAGGGTTTTGGTAGATATTTTCATGGATGATACAGAAAGTGAGACCATCCTCTGTTGTGTCTAATAGATGTCCAGGCAAGATTAGGTGGACTATCAGTCTAAATACTCAGAATGGGTGCCTAAGAATTACATGGCTCAGTTTCTACCAGGGTTCAGTAGCAAAATAATAACTACTTTTTAAAGGAGAAATTTCTGGTAGCTTTATCGGGGAGGCAACTATTAATATTAATAGTCCAAAATTCTATGGAACACTCCAAGGTGGAGAGAGGATGCCTCAGTTTCCTAGTTTAATTTAGTGCAGTAATCAACACTAATTCTTTTTTTAATCACAATTCTTCTGTCCCCAAATATATAAGATATTCCCTCACACTAACAATCTCTTCTCCAGATCTCTGGACACCAACTGAGTGTCCTCCAATTTCATTCATTTCTGACACTAACTTTCTGGAATTAGCTTGGTATGTGCATACCTGCTCAATCATGTCTTGCTCTTTTGCAAATGCCAATCAGGTTCCAAACTTCTAGGACTTCTGACTGACCAGCTACAAATTTAGGCAATTTCCGTATTCACCCCCCAACACCAGGTTTGATAATTTGTTAAAATGGCTTACAGAATTTAGGAAAAGCACTTTACTTAAATCTACTGGTGAATTATAAAGAATTTTATAAATTATAGATGAACAGCCAGATGAAGAGATACATAGGGTGAAGTTCAAAAGATTCCTGAGAGTTGGAGCTTCTGTCCCATGGAGTTGGTATATGCCACTCTATGGCACATGGATGCTTTCAATAACCCCAAAGCTCTTCCAACCTTACCAATTAGGTGCTTTAATGGATATTTCACCACATAGGCATGATTGGTTATTAACTTAATCTCCAGACCCTTTTCCTCCTCAGAGATTGGAGAAAATGGAGCTAAAATTTTGAGGTGTCTAATCAAAGCTTAATCTTTCCAGTAAGAACCCCTTTCCTGAATTTATCTAGGGTCTCACCAAGAGTCACATCATTAGAACAAAAGAGGCTCCTATCACCCTGAAAATTCCTTGGGATTTTTTGTGTTAGAAACAAAAGATGCTGCTATCATCCTATCACTCAGGAAATTACACAGGGTTAGGAGGAAATGGCAACACACACCAGTATTCTTGCCTGGAGAATCCCATGGACATGGGAGCCTGGTGGGCTGCAGTCTATAGGGTCGTAAAGAGTTGGACATGAATGAAGCTACTTAGCACAGCACAGTAGAAGCTCTCAGGACCCTGAAACAAAGATCAAATGTACATTTCATAATATGCCATTATCAGTCACAGGATTTGTAGTTCAAAATAGTCTTTAGGGTTGTGAGACCACAAAGATAGTAGCACTTCCCTACATGAAGTGTTCCCAAGTTGGGATAATGTGCAAAATGGGGAAATCCATGCATTGTTGTTGTTGCTCAGTTGCTCAGTCATGTCCAACTCTTTGCGACCCCGTGGACTGCAGCATGACAGGCTTCCCTGTCCATCACTGACTCCCGGATCTTTCTCAAACTCATGTCCATCAAGCTGGTGATGTAATTCAACCATCTCATCCTCTGTCATCTTCCCCTCCTGCCTTCTATCTTTCCCATCACCAGGGTCTTTTCCAATGAGTCAGCTGCTTGCATCAGGTAGTCAAAGTATTGGAGATTCAGCTTTCAGCATCAGTCCTTCCAGTGAATATTCAGGACCAATTTCCTTTAGGATTGACTGGTTTGATCTCCTTGCAGTCAAAGGGACTCTCAAGAGTCTTCTCCAACACCACAGTTTGAAAGCATCAATTTTTTGGCGTTCAGCGTTCTTTATAGTCCAACTCTCACATCCATACATGACTATTGGAAAAACCAGAGCTTTAACTACAATTACTTGGCAAAGTAATGTTTCTGCTTTTTAATACACTGTCTAGGTTTGTCATATTTTTCTTACAAGGAGCAAGGGTCTTTTAATTTCATGGCTGCAGTCACAATCTGCCGTGATTTTGGAGCCCAAGAAAATAAAGTCTGTCACTGTTTCCATTGTTTCCCCATCTATTTGCCAGATGCCAAGACCTTAGTTTTTTAAATGTTTATTTTTAAGCCAGTTTTTCCAATCTCTTCTTTCACCTTCATCAAGAGGCTCTTTTGTTCCTCTTTGCTTTCCAGCATAAGGGTGGTGTCATTTGCATATCTGAGACTGTTGATATTTCTCCTGGCAATCTTGATTCTAGCTTGTGCTGGATTTGAAATGCCAAATCCTGCCTGCCATTTACATGATGTATTCTGCATATAAGTTAAATAAGCAGGGTGACAATATACAGCTTTGATGTACTTCTTTCCCAATTTGGAACCAGTCCATTGTTTCATGTCTGGCTCTAACTGTTGCTTCTGGACCTGCATTCAGGTTTCTCAGGAGGCAGGTAAGGTGGTCTGGAATATCCATGCATATAACTCAGTGATTTCTACTATACATTCAGGTGTTAAGAAAGTAATTATAGTACATTAAGTTGCTCCAAAGGGCTCTACTCACAAGGTTAACTATCTTGCCTTCCCTGTTAGGACTCCTTTCTTTGGAAGGTAGAATCATGGCTTTCCCTAAAAGGTCCACATCCCAAACCCCAAAATCTGTGACTGTGTTATGCTACATGGCAGAGGGAATAAAGGTAGCCGGTGGAATTAGAGTTACTATTGAATCAGCTAACCCTTAGATAGAAAGAATATCATGGATTATCTGGATGGGCCCAGTGTAATTGAAAGGATTGATAAATGTGGAAGAAGGGGGTATAAGAATAGTGCCAAAGTGATGTGGTATGAGAAATACTCCACTAATGGTTGCTGACTTTGGGGATGGAAGAGGGTTGTGAGACCACAAAGATAGTAGCACTTCTCTACATGAAGTGTTCCCAAGTTGGGATAATGTGCAAAATGGGGAAATCCATGCAAATGCAGGCAGCTTCTAAAATCTGGAAAAGGCAAGAAAGTAAATTCTTACCTAAAGCCTCCAGAAATGAATTTAGTTTTGCCAGCACCTTGCTTTTTGCCATTTTGAAGCCTATTTCAGACTCCTGACCTTCAGAACTGTAAGAAAATAAATTTGCTTTTAAGGCACTAAACTTGTAATTTGTTACAGCAGCAATAGGAAATTAATGCATTGCCTAAGTCCCATTGGTTTAAGTCAAAAGCCTTTTATCCCAAATGACAAGGTAGCATGTTAACATGGAGATCTCTATTCAAAAAACCATAAATGTTTGAGCCCCTGTCTTCAAGTTAGAAAGTTTTCTACCAAAAATGTATTAATTCTTTTGTCAAATGTTATTTTCACCATTTATGAGCCAGGAACTGTGGTAAACAATAGGAGTTTAAAAAAATTTCTGGAGAATTTACTACAATCTTCTTTTATATCAATTTTGATGAATGCTGCATTTTTATATCAATCTGCTCTTTCTGATTTCTACTCTAGCCCATTTTCATATATAAAATATTTCTATAATTATTAATTCATGGACTGATTAAAAGTCCTTTTCTAAAGATTATCTCACAAATTTGTCTCTGAATCAAAAGTGTTACTATGAATTAGTTGAAGCAAAATTCCAAGTTTAAATGCGGTATAAAGCAATAAAGTTTGTGTCTAAGCCATTTTCCTTATGATTTTGATCATCCTAATGGGAATAAATAGAAGAGACATTACATAATTCTTATGTAAACTCTAAAAACTAGATCACTGGACCCAAGTACTATGGTAATTGAACAGATCAGATAAAAATCCAAGAACTGTTCTCCCCACCAAATTTTTTCACCACCACATGAACACATTGCTTATACTAATATTGCATCTTATGCAATAATGTTCTTGAAGTTCACCAGAAGATCCTGAGAAAATGTAGATCCTGATTCAATAGACCTGGAATGAGAACCTCCAACATCTTGGTGATGTTGGTGCTGTCCATCCCTGGACCACAGCTTGAGAAACAAAGTTCCATATCAAATTCCACTTCCTGTACATGGCTTTACAACTAAAGTCATATTTTGTTCCTATTTTTCAATATTTTGGAGTTCTTAGAGGAAGCAATATTACAATTTGTTTCACTTGTTCTTCAGTGGTGCATATTTTCCCACACCCTACAATGTAAAAAATGAAGCAGCAGTTTCTAATGCAGTTATTCTATATGAGAACCTATTCAGCTGGCAGTGAATCTTACCTCCAAAATTTTAATAGTAAGGTATAAATACTTATAAATAAAGTATGAGACTAGAAAATAGTCCATTGTATTAGTTCTTTAAATCTAGTTCTTGTATTATTTACATTTTATAACACAGTCTAGGCATCAGCTGTTCAAAAGACCATAGACCTCTTTTCAGCTTAGGTCACCACAGTTAAGTGTTTTTAGATCCTGTATTAATGGGGCTATAAGATATTTTAAACCTGATTGAAAATAAAATCAGTATCAGTTCAGTTGCTCAGTCGTGTTGGATTCTTTGTGACCCCAATGAACCGCAGCATGCCAGGCCTCCCTGTACATCACCAACTTCCAGAGTCCACCCAAACCCATGCCCATTGAGTCGGTGATGCCATCCAACCATCTCATCCTCTGTCATCCCCTTCTCCTCCTGCCCTCAATCTTTCCCAGCATCAGGGTCTTTTCAAATGAGTCAGCTCTTTGGATCAGGTGGCCAAAGTATGGGGGTTTCAGCCTCAACATCAGTCCTTCCAATTAACATCCAGGACTGATTTCCTTTAGGATTGACAGGTTGGATCTCCTTGCAGTCCAAGGGACTCTCAAGAGTCTTCTCCAACACCACAGTTCAAAAGCATCAATTCTTTGGTGCTCAGCTTTCTTTATAGTCTGATTCTCACATCCATACATGACCACTGGAAAAACCATAGCCTTGACTAGACAGACCCTTGTTGACAAAGTGATATCTGTGCTTTTTAATATGCTATCTAGGCTGGTCATACTTTCCTTCCAAGGAGTAAGCATCTTTTAATTTCATGGCTGCAGTCACCATCTGCAGTGATTTTGGAGCCCAGAAAAATAAAGTCGGCCACTGTTTCCACTGTTTCCCCATTTATTTGCCATGAGGTGAAGAAAATAAAATAGGTTAACCAATATAAAGTTTAAATTTCTAGAAAAAAAAATTTGGCATAGTATTGAATATTATGCTTGTATACTTTCGTGTTGGAGACTAAACTATGTCCCTCCAAAATTTACATGTTGATTCTTAACCTCCAATGTGACAATAAATAAAATCTTTATAGAGGTAATTACAGTTAAGAAAATTATTTAAGGGTGGGACGGTACTCTGATAGAACTGTTGTCCTTATAATAAGAAGCAGAGGTAAGAGCAACCTCTTTCTAGATGCACACAGAGGAAAGGCAAGGTGAGGAAGCAGAGAGATGGTGCCTCCCTGCCCGCTGAGGAGAGAAGCTTACAGGAAGCCAACCAGATCATGCTGGCTCCCTGAGCTCAGATTTCCATCCTCCAGAACTGTGAGAAAATATGTTTCTGTTGTTTAAATTCTATAGCTTGTGACATTTTGTGTAGGCAGCCCGAGAAGACTAATACATACTTATTTTCATACTAGGAAGCAGGTTCGTGACTGAAGCCAGAATTCATAAGATCAAGTTTTGCTCTTATACTTAGTTGTTGGACTGTGAACAAGTGACTTAACTCCTCTGTGCTTCCATGTCCTCATCCATAATAAGAGTAACTATAGCATCTACATCATAGGGTTATTGTAAGGATTAAATAATATACAATAATTAAGGACCTTGGAAAAGTCCTAGAAAATAGAATAATTAGTCCTGATGACAATGGTGGTGGTAGTTATACAGACCAGCTAGAGAATCACAAGCTCTAAAAAATTCATTTAAGGCAGTTTAATAATGTTCCCAATAAAATACTATGGCTGTATCTCAGAATATGAAATAGTTAAAACAATACATGTTTGTGTTTGGGGCATCTCCAAAATCCTTAGTAGCATTCAAGGATCTCCAGAGAGAAACAAGTGTTGACAATCTTTAATGCATAGTTAATACATAGTGTACATCTGCTATTTAAGCAGCTGCTCTATATTTTGAGATCTCAGGAGCTATGGAAGTACAGCATCAAATGAACATGACTTAGGTTAGTAGAATAATTTTACATAATTATTGCCATTAAAAACTTGGCACACAAATTTTCTGATATCTTTTTCTCTGAACGTAAGTGTTTTGAGACCCATCTTCCTGTTTCTGGCATGTGTTAAGGTACAGTGACCTGATGATTATGCCAGCATTGCTCTTGGCTCTCCAACTTCTGCGGCATTCCAAGCTTACAAACTGCAATAGACAAATAACAAAAATGACATTTCACCAATCTGACCCATTTCTTCAAAATAGACCATGAGGGTCAACTGCAGGTTTATCAGAAGAAACAATTCCCTTAACTGTGTCTCTCAAGAGCCACAGGCTGACATTTCTTTGCTTTTGGAAAGGACTGAAGTCATCCAATGCTATTGTTTAACTGAAGAGAAAAAAAATCTTCCTGGATGTCCCTCAACCTCCACATACTAAAGAAATAAAGGAAAACAATAAATCCTATTCCTCTAAATTATAAAATAATTAGAAAATAAATGTTCATAAATGTATGTGATATATCATCTTGAATCAGAATATCAGATTTTGTGTGACCTAAGTTGAATAAATAAAACAAATTAATATGTAAACAATAGATGAATACTGTGACAATTAAGATAAAACATTGGAATTCCTTTATTTTAAGCAATTTGGAAACCCAAAAACAATACACAACCCAAAACAATGACACTGAACAACTGAAAGTGCTCTTTTTGTAAGACTCTAGGTAAATTAGAAGAAATCCTGTTAGTGACCACAAGAGGTTAGATCCTCTGACACTTTCTTACTTTTCTTCCTATGAAAGATATATTTACCAAAAAGAAATTGAAATCTTATTGATTTTTTTTGAAATGCAATACATTTCAAGGTTGACATTTAAACAAAGACTCAAGTTTTAATAATGTTCTTAAACCAAAATGTTCTTTTGCAGACAAAATGCTTCAGAACTGGAATTTTAAAAAACGTTATATAATTGAACATACTGAAAAATATTTCTACTAGTGATTTAAAAGAAAGATACTGTAGGATTTCTAATTATCATTATTTTAATTACTTTATTTTTTAAAAATCTTGCTAGCAGCATATAGATGTGTATAAGAGACAGCTACAATNACTTGAGTTTGCGCAAGCTCTAGATGGTAAAGGACAAGGAAGCCTGTCATGCTGTAGTCCATGGGATCACAAAGAGTGGGACAAGACTGAGTGATCAAACATCAATATGTAGAAATATATTTATTATAAAGAACTGACTCATGTAACTATGGAAGTTGTCTATTCCAAACTTTGGGCTCTGGAGACTCAAAGCTCTGAAGCCTGAAGAGCTGATGTTCCAGTCCCAAGGCAACGGCCAGAAGCCTGGAGACCTAGAAGAGCTGATTGAGCACATGAAGGCTGAAGGCAATCTGCTGGAGGATTCCCTCTTGCTCAGAGAGCATGCTTTTTGTATTCCCAGAGCAAAGGAGAGCCTGTGACTTAAGGAGCAATATCAAGGTTAGTGTAATTTTCCCATCACCATGATCACCTTTGCACCAACAGAATTTATGAATACATATTTAGATCGTTCTACTGTATTCTTTTTAAATTTTCAGTGAAAAAATTGCCCTCCCTTGAATATTACATATGAAATAACAAATACAAAAAGATATGGAGGAAGTTTAAATGCTTATTGTTAGTGAAAGAAATCAGCATATAAAGGCTATATACTGTATTATTCCAACTATAGGCCATTCCAGAAAAGGCAAAACTATGGAAACAGTAAAAACATCAGTTGTTGTCAGGGTTGGGGTGAGGTGCTGGGAGGGACAAATAGATGAAATACATAGGAGTTGAGAGTAGTAAAAATACTCTGTATGATACTGTAATGATGAATGTATTTGTATAGACCCATAGACTGTGTGATGCCAGAGTGAGTCTAAATGTAAACTATGACTCTAAGTGATAATGACGTATCATTGTAGGTTCATCGATTTTAATGTATATACCTCTCTGTGAAGAGACATTTTTAATGGGGGAGGCTATGTGCATGTAGGAGGATGGCAGTCTATAAAAAAAATCTCTGTACCTTCCTCTCAATTTTGCTGTGGAAATAAGATTGCTCCAAAAAGTTAAAATAAAAAGATGCAATTCAGTGAAAAAATTGCCCTCCCTTGAATATTACATATGAAATAACAAATACAAAAAGATATGGAGGAAGTTTAAATGCATATTGCTAGTGAAAGAAATCAGCATATAAAGGCTATATACTGTATTATTTCAACTATAGGCCATTCCAGAAAAGGCAAAACTATGGAAACAGTAAAAACATCAGTTGTTGTCAGGGTTGGTGCGAGGCGCTGGGAGGGACAAATAGATGAAATACATAGGAGTTGAGAGTAGTAAAAATACTCTGTATGATACTGTAATGATGAATGTATTTGTATAGACCCATAGACTGTGTGATGCCAGAGTGAGTCTAAATGTAAACTATGACTCTAAGTGATAATGATGTATCATTGTAGGTTCATCGATTTTAACATATATACCTCTCTGTGAAGAGATATTTTTAATGGGGGAAGCTATGTGTATGTAGGAGGATGGCAGTCTATAAAAAATCTCTATACCTTTCTCTCAATTTTGCTGTGGAAATAAAATTGCTCCAAAAAGTTAAAATAAAAAGATGCATCTTTTAAAAGCCAAGCTGGGAGGGACAAATAGATGAAATACATAGGAGTTGAGAGTAGTAAAAATACTCTGTATGATACTGTAATGATGAATGTATTTGTATAGACCCATAGACTGTGTGATGCCAGAGTGAGTCTAAATGTAAACTATGACTCTAAGTGATAATGACGTATCATTGTAGGTTCATCGATTTTAATGTATATACCTCTCTGTGAAGAGACATTTTTAATGGGGGAGGCTATGTGCATGTAGGAGGATGGCAGTCTATAAAAAAAATCTCTGTACCTTCCTCTCAATTTTGCTGTGGAAATAAAATTGCTCCAAAAAGTTAAAATAAAAAGATGCATCTTTTAAAAGCCACAATCATTCTTATAATCTTTCAGAATAATGGATCCATTCCAGTTTTACTTGTGATATATCTGGTACTATTTCTGAGCACTTTCAGTGTTGTCCTTTCCAAAATTTTCAAGTCAGAGCAAAATTGACACGATATCAAGGACAATAATGGCTGAAATATGTCCATTTAAATTAGCAGCAAGTAAGTCACTGATGAGGGCTTCCCTGGTGGCTCAGTGGTAAAGAATCCACCTGGCAATGCAGGAGGTGAAGGGAGGTGAAGTTGCTCAGTCGTGTCCGACTCTTTGCGACCCCGTGGACTGCAGCCTACCAGGCTCCTCCATCCATGGGATTCTCCAGGCAAGAATACTGGAGTGGGTTGCCATTTCCTTCTCCAGAGGATCTTCCCAACCCAGGGATCGAACCCAGGTCTCCCACATTGGAGGCAGACGCTTTAACCTCTGAGCCACCAGGCAATGCAGGAGATGCTGATTAACTAACCAAGATGGCAATTATAGGTGAAACCAATAAAAACAGATGCTAACAGAAAAAAAAATTAATAAATATTTAGTTTAAAACCTTCCTCATCTTAATTATGCACAGATTTTAACTCACTGAAAATTTTTCTTAATTTCAATATTACTTTCTAAAAGTCGTGTAATGTAGACATTACACATATTCTACATGTAAAAACATAGATAAATCAAAAACTGTTTCAAAAGGCTTTTTCACAATTAGTGGAAATTATTAGTATAAAGACTTTTTGAGAAACCCTAATTCCTTCAGTTTTATAATTTCAACTAACTACAAAGAAATCCAAAAAGATAATTTCATATCCCTTTGATTGCAGTCTATGGAGAAAATAAGATTTAGGACTTAAAACCTTCTTTTATGGGTTACATAAAGCATTCCTCTGGGCATATGTGACAAAATAAGTTGTCCGCCAATTTGCAAAGCCACTATAAATTCATACTATCCATTTCCTGTGAATTAGACTCTTACAAGTGGCATTCATACCATATGTACATTGAATTTCCCACATACAAACCAAATTATTGATTCACAAGCCAACAAGTGATGATGGTTCCAAACCATAATTTTATACATAAACAGGTTTGCTACAATCCAGAAGTTAATCACACTCAAATGAATTCATTAGCTAACTAACATATTTGTAATAAAACTCCAATCTGTTAGGTACACAAAATTGTCTTGAATTGGATTTTGTTGTTGTTATAACCATATGGTAATTTTTTTTTTCCCAAAAGCACATTTGGAAAACCACTTACTGTGAATTTTCATTTGATAATTTTGATTAAAAAAAAATATTTCTAAATATTTGACTGTCCATTCCAAATATGTACAATTAAAGAGTACTTAACAAAATGAATGAAGCGCTTGTCAAATGCTGTTAGTAGTAAATCCATTAGAAACATATAAGAAGAGTGTCAGCAAATAATATTTATTAGGAACCATTTAAGGAGCCATTTATAATTACAGCCTTTTACTAATTACTGAGAGGATGTTGTTGTTCAGTTGCTCAGTGTGTCCAACTCTTTGCTGGAATGCAGCACAACAGGCTTCCTTTCCCTTCACTGTCTCCCAGAATTTGCCCAAACTCATGTCCCTTGAGTTGGTGATGCCATCCAACTTTCTCATTCTCTGTTGCCCCCTTCTCCTCTGCCTTCAATCTTTCCCAGCATCAGAGTCTTTTTCCAGTGAGTCAGCTCATTGCATCAGGTGGCCAAAATATTGGAGCTTCAGGTTCAGCATCAGTCTTTCCAATGAATATTCAGAGTTGATATCCATCCTTTAGGACTAACTGGTTTGATCTCTTTGCTGTCCAAGGGACTCTCAAGAGTCTTCCTTAGCCCCACAGTTCAAAAGCATCAATTCTTCAGTGCTCAGCCTTCTTTATGGTTCAACTCTCACACCCATACATGACTACTGAAAAAATCATACCTTAAATTATAAGAACCTTTGTCAGCAAAGTGATGTCTTTATTTTCTAATATGCTGTCTAGGTTTTTCATAACTTTGTTCCAAGGAGCAAGCATCTTTTCATTTCATGGCTGCAGTCACTGTCCACAGTGATTTTACAAGCCCAACAAAATAGCCTGTCAACAACAATGTTTACATTGTTTCCCCTTTTATTTGCCAAGAAGTGATGGGACTGCATGCCATGATCTTAGTTTTTTGAATGCTGAGTTTTAAGCCAGCTTTTTCACTCTCCTCTTTCACCTTCATCAAGAAGCTCTTTAGTTCCTTTTCACTTTCTTCCATTAGGATGTTGTCATATGCATATCTGAGGTTATTGATATTTCTCCCTTCAATCTTGTTTCCAGCTTGAGCTTCACTCAGCCTGGCATTTCACATGATGTATGCTGCATAGAATCTAAACAAGCAGGGTGACAATATACAGCCTTGATGTACTCCTTTTCTTATTTGGAACCAGTCTGTTGATTCATGTCCGGTTCTAGCTGTTGCTTCTTGACCTGCATACAGATTTCTCAGGAGGCAGGTGAGGTGGTCTGGTGTTACCATCTCTTTAACTATTTTCCATAGTTTGTTGTAACCACACAAAGGCTTTAGTGTACTCAATGAAGCAGAAGTAGAGGCTTTTCTGGAATTCCCTTGCTTTTTTTATGATCCAATGGTTGTTGGCAACTTGACCTCTTGTTCCTCTGCCTTTTCTAAATCCAACTTGTTCATCTGTAAATGTAAATGTAAAAAGTAATTGCCTCCAAAAGTTCCATTTAGGAGTTTCCACCAAGGTAGAGAGAGGAGAAACTGAATACAAAGTAGAAAAATGGTAAAGGTACATGTATTTAAGTAATCAAAGGAATAATAAAGAAAATAAATCCTATGCAATTATTATGGTTACTGATGAATTTTGATAAAGGATGCTAGAGAGTGAGAATTTTGATTGTCTTTGAGAAAATATTGATATATTGCTTTATTATAGATAATGGGCTTCCCTGGTGGCTCAGATGCTAAAGAACCCTCCTGCAATGCAGGAGACTGGGGTTTGATCTCTGGGTGAAGAAGATCCCTTAGAGAAGGAAATGACAATCACTCCAGTACTCTGGCCTGGAAGATTCCATGGTCAGAGAAGCCTGGTGGGCTATTGTCGATGGTGTCACATGAGTCAGACATGACTTAGTGACTAAACTATCATCACCAAAGAAAACAGAAGAAAGAGCCCCCAGATTGGAGAATATATTCTCCTTTTGTTAGGGGTAATGAATAATAGATGAGAAAAAAGATTAATAACACATGAGAAGAAACCTACTTGGGAAGTAAGTTTTAACTGGGGAAAAGTGGTTATTGTCTTCTTACAGTCAGGTCTAATTTTTTTTTCTCACCTCAATGCATGTAGGATCTTAGTTCCCTGATCAGGGATGGAACCCAGGCCCCCTGCAGTGGAAGAGAAGAGCTTTAACCCCAACGACCAGGGAAGTCCCAAGTCAGGACTGATTTTGGAAAACTTTATAAGGAGGCTGAAAGTGTCAGGTATTAAATAATAGATAAGACTGAAACATCAAAAGTTTAAAAATAGAAAACAAACTGTTTTTAATTTTAAGAATAAATCTTGTAGCAGTGTATATATGCATTGGGCAACCATGGGAGGACTCTAATTTAAGACAGTAAAAATTTTAAAACAGAAGTAAATAGGTATTTTAAAAAGAAATAATTAAGGCATAATGTGCTGAGGTTATGTATATGTGTGTGTGTGCTTGTGAGTGTGCGTGTTACTTACTCAGTCATGTCTTACTCTTTGCAACTCCATGGATTGTAGCCAATCAGGCTCCATGGAATTCTCCAGGCGAGAATACTGGAGTGGGTTGCCATTTCTTCCCAGTGGATTTTTCTGACCCAGGGATTCAACCTGGGTCTCCTGCATTGCAGGCAGATTCTATACTGTGTGAACCATTAGGTAAACACATATGAGGATACATATAGCTCTTTGTTAAATTAATATAAATTCAAACATATACATATAAAAATAGAAATACACAATGATGGTGTACTGGATAACAGTATATGAAGGAAAGGGTGGAAAATAGATAATCGAATTGATTAAAATTGAAAATAATGGAAAAAGTGAAAGTAGTTCAGTCATGTCTGACTCTTTGGGACCCCATGGACTATACATTCCATGGAAATCTCCAGGCCAGAACACTGGAGTGGGTAGCCTTTCCCTTCTCCAGGGGATCTTTCCAAACCCAGGGATCAAACCTAGGTCTCTAGCATTGCAGGTGGATTCTTTACCAGCTGAGCTACAAGGGAGACCAAGAATACTGGAGAGGGTAGCCTATCCTTTCTCCAGTGGGTCTTCCCAACCCAGGAATCGAACCAGGGTCTCCTGCAATGCAGGTGGATTCTTTGCCAACTGAGCTATCAGGGAATCCCGGAAAATAATGGAGTTACCTTGTTTAGTAGAGAAAAGTCATTATGGATGGTGTAAGATAGGAATGACTTAGAGAAGAGGGTATTGTGTTTGGTCACAGAGTTATTTCAGTTTCAGGAACTGGTGTGAATTTACGTACCTGACACTTAAAGGATGGAAAAGCTGTCCTTTTAATGAGGCATAATGAGTATTCTCACTAGTGATAAGCATACAACCCAGTGCATGACCTCCCCCTTCTTTTGAAATCACTTCACTAGTTCTTTTGAGATAGAGTATGATATTCATGCATATATTTATATATTAAATTATCCCCAAAAGTATTTAATGTGAGTTGTATCATTAAATGTACAAATGTATAAACCTAAGTAGACCCCAAAATAAAGGGTAGTAAAACAAATTATACTGGTTATGGAGCTAACTTATAAACTTGTACTATTTAATAGTTTTCAAAAATTTTTTAAAATTGAAGTATAGTTGGTTTACAGTCTTTCAGGCATATAGCAAAGTGATTCAGTTTGAATATATTATATATTTTTTAATATTCTTTCTCATTATAGATTATTGTAAGGTATTGAATATAGTTTTCTGTGTCATATGGTCATTCCTAGTTTATCTATTTTATATATAGTAGTGTGTATCTACTGGGCTTCTGTGATGGCTCAGATAGTAAAGAATCTACCTCCAATGCTGGAGACCCAGGTGGGATCTCTGGGTCAACCAGCGACATTTCAGTCTTCATTTTTCTACTATTTTTTGTTGGGTTTGTCTATTTTTTTAAATTTTCTATTTTTTATTTATTTCTATTTTTTTATTTTTTATTTTTTGACTTTACAATACCTTATTGGTTTTGCCATACATTGACATGAATCCACCACAGGTGTACATGAGTTTCCAACACTGAACCCCCCTCCCACCATCCTCCCCATATCATTTCTCTGGGTTATCCCAGTGCACCAGCCCCAAGCATCCTGTATCCTGTATCAAACCAAGACTAGCAATTCATTTCTTACATGATAGTATACATGTTTCAATGCCATTCTCACTTCATGAATGGATATATAACTTGGCATATTTTTCTCCTTTACTTTTGGCTTGTTTTCTAATAGTTCTCCAAATAATTTTATTCATTAAGTTGCAGTTTTGTTTCAAAGAACATTTTCAAGAAATGAAATGTCTATAAGAGACAGGGGTGACAATATACAGCCTTGACGTACTCCTTTGCTTATTTGGAACCAGTCTGTTGATTCATGTCCGGTTCTAGCTGTTGCTTCTTGACCTGCATACAGATTTCTCAGGAGGCAGGTGAGGTGGTCTGGTGTTACCATCTCTTTAACTATTTTCCATAGTTTGTTGTAATCCACACAAAGGCTTTAGTGTACTCAATGAAGCAGAAGTAGAGGCTTTTCTGGAATTCCCTTGCTTTTTTTATGATCCAATGGTTGTTGGCAACTTGACCTCTTGTTCCTCTGCCTTTTCTAAATCCAACTTGTTCATCTGTAAATGTAAATGTAAAAAGTAATTGCCTCCAAAAGTTCCATTTAGGAGTTTCCACCAAGGTAGAGAGAGGAGAAACTGAATACAAAGTAGAAAAATGGTAAAGGTACATGTATTTAAGTAATCAAAGGAATAATAAAGAAAATAAATCCTATGCAATTATTATGGTTACTGATGAATTTTGATAAAGGATGCTAGAGAGTGAGAATTTTGATTGTCTTTGAGAAAATATTGATATATTGCTTTATTATAGATAATGGGCTTCCCTGGTGGCTCAGATGAAAGAATTTATTTTAAGAGTATAAAATTCTTAACAAGTAACAAAAAGTTAAATCCATCATACAGCCACATATCAAGATTCCATAGAAAATTATGAAGCAATTTGAACTTTAATATTTTAAGATAAGCTTAAGGTTGATTTGTAGTATTTTCTTTTTGTGATTTCCAAAATACATGCAAGATTTATGGCAGAGTAAAGGTTTATAATAGAAGTTCAACTATTTTTGACAAATAAGTACTTTGGTTTCAATATTTCTATTGATTTGGATCCAACAGGAAAACAGAAACCACACCAGGTATCTCAACAAAATATATTTAACATAAGGAATTTGTTTTAAAGAAGTTGGAAGGCTCCCTGAGTAAAAAGAGAGCACAGAAATAAACCAGAGATAATAACTGCAAAAAAGCAGAACTAGGAGAACAGAAGGAAGAAATTAGATTGTTTGATCAAGAATCTCTGAAAAGGGCAACAATGATTTAGAACTTAGATTCTGGAGAAAAAAAAAAAAAAAAGTAACTTGTGTGTGGCTGGTCCCACTAAGGCAGAATGATGAGACTCATTCTAAAAGTGTCAAAAGAAGAAGGAGGAGAATCACCTGCAGCTGTTGGAAGAAACAGCTCTGGCTGGACAATACCATGAGGGACAGCNAAAAAAAAAAAAAAAAGTAACTTGTGTGTGGCTGGTCCCACTAAGGCAGAATGATGAGACTCATTCTAAAAGTGTCAAAAGAAGAAGGAGGAGAATCACCTGCAGCTGTTGGAAGAAACAGCTCTGGCTGGACAATACCATGAGGGACAGCAAGAAGTAAATATATCCTTCTCTTCTCATTCCAGTTTCCTTCTCAGTTCAGTTCAGTCACTCAGTTGTATCTGACTCTTTGTGACCCCATGGACTGCAGCACGCCAGGGTTTCTTGTCCAACACCAACTCCTGGAGCTTGCTCAAACTCATGTCCATTGAGTCAGTGATACCATCTAACCATCTCATCCTCTGTCATCACCTTCTCCTTCCTTCAATCTTTTCCATCATCGGGCCTTTTTCATTGAGTCAGTTCTTCATAACAGGTGGCCAAAGTATTGGAGCCTTAGCTTCAGCATCAGTTCTTCCAATGAATATTCAGGACTGATTTCCTTTAGGATTGACTGGTTGGATCTCCTTGCAGTCCAAGGGACTCTAAAGAATCTTCTCCAACACCACAGTTCAAAAGCATCAATTCTTTGGTGCTTAAACTTCTTTATGGTCCAACTCTCACATTGATATATTGCTACTGGAAAAAACCATAGCTTTGACTAGACAGACCTTTGTCAACAAAGTAATGTCTCTGTTTTTTAATATGCTATCAAGGTTGGTCATAGCTTTTCTTCCAAGGAGCAAGGCTCTTTTAATTTCATGGCTGCAGTCCCCATCTTCAGTGATTTTGGAGCTTAAGAAATAAAGTCTGTCACAGTTTCCATTGTTTCCCCATCTATTTGCCATGAAGTGATGGGACCAGATACCATGATCTTAGTTTTTTGAATTTGAGTCTTTAGTGAACTTTTTCACTCTCCTCTTTCACTTTCATCAAGAGGCTCTTTAATTCTTTTATTTGGAGTTGAGAGAAAATTGGCAAATTACCTGCATGGCTTGAATATATCATCCTATAAATATGTTATGACAAATGCAAACATTATGCTTCCAACTAATAAAGTGTAATTCTCCTTTGTACAAATTAAGTCTCTCTCAGTCTCACTCCATAAAGGGTAGATGGAAATTCAAAAGGATTGTGGTTTTCATCTCTTGATCTCAGTCATTGTATCCCTCTTCTTATTTAGTATGATATTCTAAATATTCTAAACTTCTTGTTTAGTATGACATTTAGTTTTGTTTAGTATGATATTCAAACTCCAGTACTTTGGCCACCTCATGCGAAGAGTTGACTCATTGGAAAAGACTCTGATGCTGGGAAGGATTGGGGGCAGGAGGAGAAGGGGACGACCGAGCATGAGATGGCTGGATGGCATCACTGACTCGATGGATGTGAGTCTGAGTGAACTCCGAGAGATGGTGATGAACAGGGAGGCCTGGCGTGCTGCGATTCATGGGGTCGCAAAGAGTCGGACACGACTGAGCGACTGAACTGAACTGAACTGAAAGGTGGGAATGTAAAATTAACCAGCAATCCTCATATAAATTAGTTAGGGAAATGGAGCAAAGATAGAAAAAGTATTGGAGCTGAGAAACAAGAGATAAAATAATTGGCACAATATTATTTTTGGATAAATGTTGATTCAAAATAGATCCTTAAAAGGTCATAACCAAAACACCAAATAGTCAACTAAAGGTGAGTAAGAAAGTTGTATAACAAAAGTAAATACTTGTGTTCTATTATTGTTAATAACTTCTAATTTAGTTTTTAGTTTGATGAGAAGTTTACACTGTTGTAAAATCAAGACATACTTTACTATATGAATTCCAATATTGCTAATATTTTATGTTACTTGCAATTTGTATTTCCCATTGCAGAAGTTTGCAGGAGATACATCTGTAATCTTTAACCATGATGTGATGGTTTTTGAAGAATAATACTTTGACAAAACAATACTTTGTTTTGTGTTTTTTTCTTAGAATAAAGTTTTTGGAAGTTGCCTAAAAGGTATACTTTTTTTCACATACTATTTAATTTATTATGAATATATTTCCAAGTTCCCTGTTATTTTTATTGAACGTTCTACATAAACTAGCCATTTGTTATGTCCATGTGTGCTTACTCAGTCATTTTGGTTGTGTCCGACTCTTTGCGACCCTATGAATTGTAGCCTTCCAGTTTCCTCTGTTTATGGGATTCTCCAGGCTGGAATATTGGAGTGGGTAGCCATTCCCTCCTCCATGGGATCTTTCTGACCCAGGTAAAGAACCTGAGTCTCCTGTATAACCAATATCGCAGGCAGATTCTTTACACACTGAGCCACCTGGGAAGTCTGCAATTTGCCATTGTTTCTAATAATATATTTAGGAAGTTTTTATATATGCTGAAGAGCATGAATATAATAATGACAAAACATAAAACTAGATATTAACATATATGGACTAAACTCATGGTAATTTCTGTTTTAATTTTATGGGCTTCTGAGTAACACAATGATATAAGAAATTATTAATAACCCATTATTTGCTTTCTTAATCTATAGCTAGTGAGTTATGTTCCACAGTAATACAGATATCCTACCAGTATGGTCTTTTCAGTTTTTTTCTTTTTTTCTCTCCAGAAGATAAACAGGAGAAAAAAAAATTTCACACTTTTGAACTCAGTTTAATTTCAAACCACACAACCATGAACTCTTCAATCCTAGGAAGTGATGATCACAGAGGGAGTTCATCCTTTCATCCCAGAGTTGAAGAATTATTTTGCTTTGTGCAATTCTACTGGATACATTGTGACAGATCTTCAATTTCCATTTATTTTCTAATCAAAAAGAATCATTTCCTTGGCACTGGTACCGGTCTGAGAAGCTCAGTAGAAAGACATAAGACATATAATCAGCAGAGGTTGTGTATGATATTTAAAATATCATTCTCTTTATCTTGTTTTGAAAATTAAAATGGAAGATAATGTATTAATCTCTTATCGTGTTCAAGATCATGTGTATTACAAAATGATCAGTGGCGAGCCAAGCTTACGTTTTGGAGTTTAATGCTTTTTAGTTGCTACTAGCAACATTCATGAGTAAGACTGATAGGTCATTGTTACACAGTAGATGTAAAGGAAAAAGGAAGATTAGAAAGTGAGAAGAAATAAAACATGGATAGAAAGTAAAGAAAAAATATAAGAAGAACAATGGTCATCTAGTGTAAATTAACTTATTCTAAATTCAGTGCATCAGATATATTAATAGTTCATGTTTGTGATTGTCCCATTCAGTTCAGTTCAGTTGCTCAGTCGTGTGTGACTCTTTGCGACCCCATGAATTGCAGCACGCCAGGCCTCAGTGTCCATCATCAACTCCCGGAGCCTACCCAAACTCATGTTCATTGAGTCATAGTGCCATCCAACCATCTCATTCTCTGTCATCCCCTTCTACTCCTGCCCTCGATCTTTCCCAGCATCAGGGTCTTTTCAAATGAGTCAGCTCTTCACATCAGGTGGCCAAAGTATTGGAGTTTCAGCTTCAACATAGTCCTACCAATGAACTCAGGACTGATCTCCTTTAGGATGGACTGGTTGGATCTCCTTGCAGCCCAAGTGACTCTCAAGAGTCTTCTCCAACACCACAGTTCAAAGGCATCAATTCTTTGGCACTCAGCTTTTTTTATAGTCCAACTCTCCCATACATGACCACAGGAAAAACCATAGCCTTGACTAGACAGACCTTTGTTGGCAAAGTAATGTCTCTGGTTTTTAATATGCTGTCTAGGTTGGTCATAACTTTCCTTCCAAGGAGTAAGCATCTTTTAATTTCATGGCTGCAATCACCATATACAGTGATTTTGGAGCCCCAAAAATAAAGTCAGCCACTATTTCCACTGTTTCCCCATCTATTTGACATGAAGTGATGGGACCAGATGCCATGATCTTAGTCCCATATCTCAGTATATTTTCTCTTTTTTTTCTCATTTTCATAATGTTAGACTTCACCTTGGAAGGATATTGGAGTTGGAAACCACTCTTATCCATGCTTTCTTTCCATTTTCATCTTTTCTAGTAATGACAATACCATTTATTGTGTTCTGCCTACCCAGTACAGTATTCTTGCCTGGGGAATTCCATGGACAAAGGATCCTGGTGGGCTACTGTTCATCGGGTTGCAAAAACTTGTACATGACTGAGTGACTTTCATGCCTAGTTACAAAGCAAATTATAGAAGTTATTTCATATATTCCTCACAACACTATGTGATAGTTACTATTATAATGTACATTTTATATAACCGAGGGATAATGAGGTCAAGTCACTAAACTAACATCAGGTCTGTCTTTAGCCCCTACTGTGCCTGTGAATTAGAAAATGTATACTCTAAGCAGCTACAGGTATTTCCATGGCCTGTGGGTTGTTAAGTAGAGCTTTGGTTGGTTTTCACCACGACTTGCTCCTTTGATGAGAGACCATGTTATAATGGACACCTTGCATTCTGCCAAGTTTATATAACCTATTGTTGGTGGAACTGAGATTCAGTTACTTCAAAGTGTGTGCCTGTTGACACTACACTCTTCAGACTCTCATCTTATTAATACTTTAGATCTCAGATGTGTTCTCTTTCCTTCCTCCAGATTCCTTCTCTAAGTGCCCCCTCTGAATTGGGAATCATTACCATAAGCTTCTATCATGTCTTGTAGATATATCTGGCATGAAGTACCTGTGTGAACTTGTATATTTTTGTCTGTGGAAACATATCTATAGTAGGAACTATTTCAGAACACAGCACAGAGACGGTCAATTAGTCAAGTTTCAATAAATATACGTTGCATGAATAAAGGGAGTTCCATTACTCATGGAAATCTGGTAAATGTATGTAAGGAGTTCCTGGAGCCAGAATCTGAATCTGAAACTTGACTCTGAAAGTGTCGAATACTATTAAAAAATAGAAGACATACCAAAGAACAATGGCTTCTACCCAGCTATCCAGTTGAATATACGTTGGAGAACTGATGCAGGAGTTGAATGGTGCAGAATTGGAGGCAGTAATTTCTCTCATCTCACTGTCAGCATCTTTAGATTTTTCCCTCTTATGCTATATTTCAACTTGCTTGCATTCTAGGTTTCACTGAAATAAGGTTGTATCATATAAATGAAACCAAAACACATATTGACTTCAACAAACAAAAACTTTAGTCTGAGAACAACTCATAATACTCTCTGTCCCACATATATCTTGCTCTTTGGTATGACATTTAAAAAAAGATAAGAAAATAGAGACTTTTTTTTTTTTTAAGTTACTGCGTAGTTGACATTTCTAATAGCACAGGATTATAAACGATATTAGATATAACTTGACTAATCATCTTATATTCGACCTCAGTTTGCGAGCATATTAGTAATCATATGTGATCAAATCCTATTACTTTATCAGAGTTTTAAAATACCATTCAATAATAACATCGGAAATTAAAGGTTCTATACCAGTGTTTACATTTGCTATGAAAAAAAAGTGTAAGTGATTTGGCCTGTCATTTCAAAAGTCAACCTATTACAGGTTAAGTGGTTAAAGTGCATGGAAATATGGACCATGAACTATTTGTTTGAAGTATTTAAATATTTTTGATTCTTGGTATCTGTGTACATTAATCAAAAGGTTAAAAAATTCCATCAAAATTTCCAATACCTCATTGGTATTTTTCTCTCAGAAACATTTGTAATTTAGCAGATATGCTTCCCACATGATTAGAAAAAGATCTGACGTCTGGGTGGAATTACACAGAGTAAGAGTTATCACAAACACAGAGAAATTTGTATTATATTCCTGTTTTAAGTCTTTACCTTTTCTCTGGCTTCTTGTCAACAATATAAGGGTAAGTGGATATAATAATTCATTTATTGTTGCTTTACTATACTTATCAGATTTAGGTAGCAAACTGTGCACTTCTAGAATTTTAAAGAAGCATGAATAATGATTGTTCAATAATTAGCAAGGTTCAAACTATGATACTGGAGAAGGAAATGGCAACCTGCTCCAGTACTCTTGCCTGGAAAATCCCATGGACAGAGGAACCTGGTAGGCTACAGTCCATGGGGTCACAAAAGAGTCGGACATGACTGAATGACTTCACTTTCTAAATTGAGTTTTAAGCCAGCTTTTTCACTCTCCTCTTTCACTTTAATCAAGAGGCTGTTTAGTTCCTCTTTGCTTTCTTCCATAAGAGTGGTGTCATCTGCATATATGAGGTTATTGATATTCCTCCCAAGAAGCTTGATTCCAGTTTGTGTTTCATCCAACCCAGCACTTCACATGATACACTCTGTATATAAATTAAATAAGCAGGGTGACAAAATACAGCCTTGATGTACTTCTTTCCCAATTTGGCACCAGTCCTTTGGTCCATATCTGCTTTTAACTATTGCTTTTTGACCTGCAAACAAATTTCTCAGGAGACAAGTAACATTCTCTGGTATTCCTATCACAATTTGTTGTGATACACACAGTCAAAGGCTTTAGTGTGTCAATGAAGCAGAAGTAGATGTTTTTCTGGAATTCTATTACTTTTTCTATGATCCAATGGATATTGGCAATTTTATTTCTGGTTCCTCTGCCTTTTCTAATCCAGCTTGAATATCTGGAAGTCCTTGGTTCACATACTGCTGAAGCCTAGCTTGGAGAATTTTGAACAGTGCTTTGATAGCATATGAGATGAGTGCAATTGTGCAGTAGTTTGAACATTCTTTGGCATTGCTTTTCTTTGGGACTGAAATGAAAACTGACATTTTCCATTCCTGTGGCCACTGCTGAGTTTTCCAAATTTGCTGGTATATTGACTGCAGCACTTTCAAAGCATCATCTTTTAGGATTTGAAATAACTCAATTTGAATTCCATCACCTCCACTAGCTTTGTTCGTAGTGATGCTTCCTAAGGCCCACTTTACTTCACATTCCAGGATGTCTGGCTCTAGGTGAGTGATCACACTGTCGTGGTTATCTGAGTCATGAAGATCATTTTTGCATAGTTTTTCTGTGTATTCTTGCCACCTCTTCTTAATATTTTTTGCTTCATTAGGTCCATACTGTTTCTCTCCTTTGTTGTGCCCATCTTTGCATGAAATGTTCCCTTGCTATCTCTAATTTTCTTCAAGAGATCTCTAGTCTTTCCCATTCTGTTGTTTTTCTCTATTTCTTTGCTTTGATCACTGAGGAAGGCTAACTTATTTATCCTTGCTATTCTTTGGAACACTGCATTCATATGGGTGTGTCTTTCCTTTTCTCCTTTGCTTTTGCTTCTCTTCTTTTCTCAGCTATTTATAAGGCCTCCTCAGACACCTATTTTGTCATTTTGCATTTTTTTCCCTTGGGGACTGTTTTGATCATGGCCTCTTGTACAATGTTATGAATCTCTGTCCATAGTTCTTTAGGCACTGCATCAGATCTAATCCCTGGAATTTGTTTGTCAATTCCACTGTACAATCATAAGATTTGATATAGGTCATACCTGAATGGTCTAGTGGTTTTCACTACTTCCTTCAATTTCAGTCTGAATTTGGCAAATAGGAATTTATAATCTGAGCCACAGTCAGCTCCTGGTCTTGTTTTTGCTGACTGTATAAAGCTTCTCCATCTTTGGCTGCAAAGAATATAGTCAAGAATTATAAAAATTCTTAAATTATAATATAATAATGCACCAATAACATTAATAAATGATATATAAATAAACCTTCTAGAACTAGCACTAAAAAAGTTGTCCTTTCCATCATAGGGGCTACTCGCTTGGCATTGTACAAAAACAAGATAATATGATTAGAAGAGGCCAAAGAATTGATGCTTTTGAACTGTGGTATTAGAGAAGACTCTTGAGAGTCCCTTGGACTGCAAGGAGATCTAACCAGTCCACTCTGAAGGAGATCGGCCCTGGGATTTCTTTGGAAGGAATGATGCTAAAGCTGAAACTCCAGTACTCTGGCCACCTCATGCGAAGAGTTGACTCATTGGAAAAGACTCTGATGCTGGGAGGGATTGGGGGCAGGAGGAGAAGGGGACGACCAAGGATGAGATGGCTGGATGGCATCACGGACTCGATGGATGTGAGTCTGTGTGACCTCTGGGAGTTGGTGATGGACAGGGAGATCTGGCATGCTGCAATTCATGGGGTCGCAGAGAGTCGGACATGACTGAGCGACTGAACTGAACTGAACTGATTCAGAAATAAAAAGAAAGATGGGAATATGCACCTTAGCAATTGCCTAAGCTTTGAAACAAAAGGATAAGGATTGATGAATATGTGTATTCAGTTTCATATGACTGAAGCCAAATCCAGGGCATGATGTCTCTGTAGCGGGCTGCAGTTTCAGACTAATATGCAATGTGGATCAGGTTTACCAGGTGTATATTTACATGAGATACTGAGTCGCTTTTCAGGAGGACAGAGGCAGACTGCTTCACTGGAGCTATTAATAGCATAGAGCTGGAGCCAGCATGCCTGAGTTTGAAGCTTGACTCTTTCTTTCATTCATTGTGTGACCTTGAACTAGTTAGCCTTTCTCTGCTGCTGTTTCTTCATCTGTGAAATGAGGCTAATAAGAGCAATTCATTCTTAGATCTTGAGTAAGAATTAGAGGGATTAATGTTAATAAAGTATTTAGAAGAGCATTTGGTACAGATTGTGGTTTCCTTGGTGGCTCAGATAGTCAGGAATCTGCCTGCAATGCAAGAGACCCAGGTTTGACTCCTGGGTTAGGAAGATCCCCTAGAGAAGGAAATGGCTACCCACTCCAGTATTCTTGCCTGAAGAATTCCATGGACAGAGGAGCCTAGCGGGTTACCATCCATGGGATCACAAAGAGGGACATGACTGAGTGACTTTCAATTTTCTTTTGGCACAAAGTAAGTGCTTTATAAATGTTTTAAGTAAAGATAAGTTTTGTGGAATCAAACTTGACTCCATAAGATAGTGTTAAGTTTGGAGAGAAGAAATTATTTTAGTGTGTAGGATATGATACCTAAATCCTTCACCAGCTCACCTCATGCACTCATCTGTAGTTACTGGGGTGGAGGGGAATCTGTAATTTAAATCTATGACAGTGACTTTACCAAAAATTTGGTAGAATTAGGGTGAGAGTAAAAATTAGCTTTACCAAGGAATAAAGGAAAAGATGGGCTTCCATGGTAGCTCAGATGATAAAGAATCTGAAGACCAGGGTTTGATCCTTAGGTTAGAAATATCCCCTGGAGAAGGGAAAGACAACCCACTCTAGTGGGTTGCAAAAAGTCAGACACGACTGAGTGACTAACATACACACACAGACACAAAGGAAAACATGAGTAATCCTTAGCTTCTGGATCCAATGTACCACATATGTGTCCAGTATATTGAGATGTGGAGTGCTGTGGAAGGGCTTATGTGGAGCTAGCTGAGATGAGAGAGATGGCACTTTAAGATGAGTGGCAGCAGCAGCAGTGCCCAGAGAGGTACTAACTCTATATACTAGAAAGCTAATGTGTAAACATGGATTAAAAACAATATTCCTCCCTTTATGTAGCTTTCAGCTGCTGGGTTATATGGATATATGGTTATTTAATATTTTCATTTAAAATCATCATTGAGCTTCCCAGGTGGTGCTAGTGGAAGGACTTGCCTAAAATGTAGGAGACATAAAAGACACAGTTTGGATCCCTGGGTTGGGAAGATTCCCTGGAGGAGGGCATGGCTACCCACTCCAGTATTCTTGCCTGGAGATTCCTATGGACAGAGAAACCTGGTGGGCTAGAGTCCATGGGGTCACAAAGAGTCAGGTTGGACACGACTGAAGCAGCTTAGCACAAGATCATCATCACCGTAATCATTCTCATCAGATTTCTGTAACTGTGAATTATCTCCCTTTTTAAGTTTAGTATTAAAAACCAATTTTCTAACTTATTTTAGTGTTGTCACTCAAATACTGGATGCTGACATATTAAAGGTCTTATTTTGTAGTTATTTTATACGATTTTGTAGGCTATTTCAATGTATTCCTTAACATTTAAGTAGGAAAACATCTGAAGAGAATAGTGTTGCAAAAAAAGGAAATGTCTTAAGAATATGAAGTCATCTTTTTAAGCACAAAGGGAAGAAATAAGGAGGTGAAAAGGAGCAATATGAACAAATGTGAACCTCTTTCCAAAGACTTTAGAAGGTGAAAGCAAATGGTTAACAAAAGCTTCACAAAATAATCATTAATTGGAATTTTTGAAAAGTTACGGTTTGATCCTCAGATCTTCTGCATAAAACCCACTACAGTGTGATAGTTTTTATGCATCTTTGCCTATAAATGTTCTTTATGTTTGAGCTTTATATTATATCTCATATATTAAGTTTTATAGTTTGATGATGCTCATTGTCTTAGCTAAAATTGAAACAGGAGGGAAGGGGTAAAGACACAATCTTTAAAGAAAGTGTCCTTGGTGGCTCAGAGTTTACAATACACCTGCAGTGAAGACCTGGGTTTGATCCCTGGGTTGAGAAGATCCCTTGGAGAAGGGAATGGCAACCCACTCCAGTATTCTTGCCTGGAGAATTCCATGGCAAGAGGAGCCTGACAGGCTCTAGTCCATGGGGTCTCAAAGAGTCAGATAAGACTGAACGATTAAGCATGCATACGCATGTATACCCTTCAGTTCAGTTCAGTCGCTCAGTCATGTCCAACTCTTTGTAACCCCATGAATCGCAGCATGCCAGGCCTCTCTGTCCATCATCAACTTCCAGAGGTCACCCAAACTCATGTGCATTGAGTCGGTGATGCCATCCAGCCATCTTATCCTTTGTCGTCCCCTTCTTCTCCTGAGCCCAATCCCTCCCCAAATCAGGGTCTTTTCCAATGAGTCACTCTTCACATGAGGTGGCCGAAGTATTGGAGTTTCCGCTTCGGCATCAGTCCTTCCAATGAACATCCAGGACTGGTCTCCTTTAGGAAGGACTTGTTGGATGTCCTTGCAGTCCAAGGGACTCTCAAGAGTCTTCCCCAACACCACAGTTCAAAAGCATCAATTCCTTGGCACTCAACTTTCTTCAGAGTCCAACTCTCACATCCATACATGACCACTGGAAAAACCACAGCCTTGACTAGATTGACCTTTGTTGTCAATGTGATGTCTCTTCTTTTTAATATGCTTTCTAGGTTGGTCACAACTTTCCTTCCAAGGAGTAAACGTCTTTTAATTTCATGGCTGCAATCAACATCTGAAGTGATTTTGGAGCCCCAAAACTAAAGTCAGCCACTCTTTCCACTCTTTCCCTATCTATCTACCATGAAAAGTGATGGGACTGGATGTCATGATCTTAGTTTTCTGAATGTTGAGCTTTAAGCCAACTTTTTCACTCTCCTCTTTCACTTTCATTGAGAGGCTTTGTAGTTCCTCTTCACTTTCTGCCATAAGGGTGGTATCATCTGCATATCTGGGGTGATTGATATTTCTCCCAGCAATCTTGATTCCAGGTTCTGCTTCTTCCAGTCCAGCATTTCTCATGATGTATTCTGCGTGTAAGTTAAATAAGCAGGGTGACAATATACAGCCTTGACATGCTTCTTTTCCTATTTGGAACCAGTCTGTTGTTCCATCTCCAGTTCTAACTGTTGCTTCCTGACCTACATGCAGTTTTCTCAAGAGGCAGGTCAGGTGGTCTGGTATTCCCATCTCTTTCAGAATTTTCCACAGTTTATTGTGATCCACACAGTCAAAGGCTTTGGCATAGTCAATAAAGCAGGAATAGATGTTTTTCTGGAACTGTCTTGCTTTTTCTATGATCCAGCAGATGTTGGCAATTTGATCTCTGGTTTCTCTGCCTTTTATGAAATCAACTTGAACATCTGGAAGTTCACGGTTCACATTTTGCTGAAGCCTGGCTTGGAGAATTTTGAGCATTATTTTACTGCCGTGTGAAATGAGTGCAAATGTGCGGATAATATCTTCTGCTTCTGTTAGGTCCATACCATTTCAGTTTTTATTGAGCCCTTGTTTGCATGAAATGTTCCCTTGGTATCTCTAATTTTCATGAAGAGATCTCTAGTCTTTCCCATTCTGTTGTTTTCCTCTATTTCTTTGCACTGATCACTGAGGAAGACTTTCTTATCTCTCCTTGCTATTTTAACTCTGCATTCATATGCTTATATCTTTCCTTTTCTCTTCTGCTCCTGACTTCTCTTCTTAGGATCTGACAAATACTGGTTAGAATCAAGGAGGTCCAAGATAGCAGCAGATTTGACTTCTAGTAGATCTTGAGCCTCATTGTATGTTCATTGCAATATATTAGCATAAGTTAAGTGACTCACCCACCAGCACCATGACAGTTCTAAAGGTTACTGTAAAAGGTCAAATTGTGAGCAGTGGTTCAATTCTTGGAATCCCTGCCCCTTCCTGGAAATAATCAAAATAATCCTCACACTTATTAGCCTATGAGATTACCCATCTCATAAAAACTAATCATGCCATATTTTGGGGCTCTCTCACCCTCTGAAATGGTCCATACTCTGTCTGTGGAGTGTGTTTCTCTCTAAATAAATCCATTTCTTACCAACCATTCTGTCTTTCACTGTATTCTTTCTGTGATGTTCGGAGCTTCAAATTTACAGGGAACAAAATGACAGTGGATCTTTTCTAGGTTACAGAGAATTCTTTGTTTTATTATTTCTGGATATTGTAAATGACTGTTTGCCAAATATATTCATTCATCATTTTAAATGTGTCACACTTGATATTTTTTTCCTGATCATCAAAGAATTTGAAAAGTAAGAAAATTTAACAACAATAACAAAAAGAAACAAATCAGAAATGTTATTCATGAATCCACCTTTCACAGGCAAAAATATTTTCTACTTTGACATTTCCCTCCAGCTTATTACTTTTAAGATGACAAATAACAGTACAGGTCTCTCATTTAAAAACAAATAAAATATGATGAAGACAATTGGAATTCAGGTGTTATAATTCGAGGCCAAAAGGCTGGCAGTGATAGCTGCATATTTGAATTCTGGGTCATAAATGTATGTAACAGAGATATATATTAAGCAAACTGAAAACATTCAGCAACCAGAAGGCTGGCAGGTCAGGATGGTTGGGGGCTGGCAGTTCGAGAGCTATTCCTCCTGCTAGTTTATCATCTACACTTCAGTGATCTTTATGGAAATGACCAATAAGCCAGACTGGTACAAATAAGTCCACTGAGGTAGTTCTTAATACCCATTCTTATCAAATTGAATCACCATGGAACTAATCTTCTGCAAATTATTTCAGAGAGTTGACATTTTATGTGCACATTAAAGCTTCCTGGAAAGGGCCCATCAATCTGGAGAGGGGCACAGCTGATTCCTGTCAGGTTTGAATTTGGTATTTATTAAGCTAAGTCTGTGTGTATCTTTAGCGCTGAGTGAAACACAGCTGTCCTTAACTGACTCAAGGTAGAGGAAGTAGGAGAAAGCAAAACAACTAGGAAAGATGAGAAAATACAATTGTATTTCAAAGTTAGAACACATAAGTGTGTTTAATAAGTTTGTCAGCATTTTGACTTCAGATAAATGTGGAAACAACACTGATTCAACAGGGCTTTAAAAAATGCAAATGTCAATACTGATTGCTTTGCTTTGTAATTATTTACTTCAATTAATTGCACTTTCTAAAAGCCAGTGGAAAAAAAATTACTGTGTGAACACAATAAGACATGACAGCAGTGAAGCAGAATCTCTCAAGGTATGTCTGAATATATAACAAACAGTAAATGTATCTAACATGGTTTTTTTTTGAGATTTAAATAATACATCTGAGGTTATAATATGTGAAAAGTATTACCTTGGGCATTGTGATGGTGGTGGTTTAGTCAATGAGTCATGTCTGAGTCTTGAAACCCAAAGTATGGTAGCTCACCAGGCTCCTCTGTCCCATGGGATTTTCCAGGCAAGGAAACTGGGGTAGGTAGCCATTTCCTTCTCCAGGGGATCTTGCTGACTCAGGGATCAAACCCAGGCTCCTGTATTGCAAGTGGATTCTTTACCAACTGAGCCACTAAAGAAGCCTTGGGCACTGTAGGGAGACACAAAGCTATAAGACATAGATATTGTATTAAGCACTAGAACTTCAGAGGGGAGAATATAGCAGGGATAACACAGGGTACCAGTTAGAGGGTAGAATACTGGCTAACAAGACCTGTCATAGAGACACCACGTAGGATGCCATTACACACAATCAGAGCAATCTATTTTTGATTTATTTATATAAGCTTTATAGATTATATCATATATATTTTCCTTCTCTCTTCTTTTCTGAATCTCCAAAACAATCCTGATATATGTTAGTGATTACCATTAAATCTATCATTTAGGAAGATACTGAGGTTCACAAAAGATGTATGCTTTTAGCCACATGAAGTTTTGCTTTGACTCAGTGTGTTATAACTTCAGGGCCAAGGTTCTTATTGATATTCAACCCTGTTTCCCATGTAAAACTGTGTCCCTAGAATGCTTGAGTGAGTGAGTGAAGTCATTCAGTTGTGTCCGACTCTTTGCGACCCCTTGGACTGTAGCCCACCAGGCTCCTCCATACATGGGATTCTCTGGGCAAGAATACTGGAGTGGATTGCCATTTCCTTCTCCAGGAAATGCTTAAGTATTGTCAATTTTAAATAGTAAACAAATTAAAGAACCCTTTTTTTGGCTGATGATGGAACACTTTCCCACTTTACATTATACTTCATATAATACAGTATGCATGTGTGTGTCAAATTGCTTCAGTTATGTCCAACTCTTTGTGACCCTATGGACTGTAGCCTGCCAGACTTTCTGTCTATGGGATTGCCCAGGTAAGAATACTGAAATGGGTTGCTATGCCCACCTTCCTGACCGAGGGATTGAACCCACATCTCTTATGTCTCCTGCATTGGCACACAGGTTCTTTATCACTGGTGCCATCTGGGAAGTCCATTATATAGTAACTGCATTAATTCTCTGAGCCTAATGTTTATATTAAACATACCCAGACTAACACTTTGGTGTATGTAGTTTTCATTTCCACTTCTTACTATTTCAGAACTGCTAAGCTAACTATGATCTGTCTATCATTAAATTCTAAGGATATTTTTCATGCTTTATTATTTGTGAGTGTGTGCATAGTTGTATCTGACTCTTTGCGACTCCATGGACTGTAGCTCACCAGGCTTCCTTGCTCATGGGATTTTCTAGGCAAGAATACTAGAGTGGGTTACTGTTTCCTCTTCCTGACCCAGGGATCAAACCCATGTCTCGCCTCTCTT
This sequence comes from Cephalophus harveyi, assembly GCA_006410635.1. Lineage (NCBI taxonomy): Eukaryota > Metazoa > Chordata > Mammalia > Artiodactyla > Bovidae > Cephalophus > Cephalophus harveyi. The sequence continues at coordinate 169,888 of SJYT01069686.1, forward strand.
TCATTGGCAGGCATGATTTTTACCATAATTTTACCACTACACCAACTGGGAAGCCTTATCATAATCTCAAACATCACCAACTATGCTCATCAACTTTCTTTCTGCAAGACTCCCTTCTCCTGGTTTTCTCCTACCTCTTAAATTATGTCCATTCATCTCTTTTTCCAGTTTGTCTCTTCCTCTCAATGTCTGAGTTCCTCAAGTGAGTCCTACAACATTTCCCCCTATAATTCCTCTCCTGGGAATCTAAACATTACTGACAGTTTTAGTTTCAATTATACACAGATAACTTCCAAATTTAAATCTCCATCCAGACCTCACCCCTGGACACCATGTTTTGTATATTTGCCCAACTCTCTGATAATTCCTCTTGGATATTTAAAAGATATCTCAGTTCTTTCAAGATTAAACTCATAGTCTTCCCCAATACCTCCCAGTCATTCTAGCCTAGAGTTTTCCATTTCAGAGATTAGCACCACTATCCAATTAGCTGTAAAAACTAGAAACCTAGAATTCATCCCTCACCCTTATTCCAAGCTCCTATTATTCAATCCATCTCCAAAACTTCTCTTTTTAACCACTGCTTGTTAATTAGTGGCTAAGCTGTGTTTGACTCTTTTGTGACCCCATGGATTATAGCCTGCCAGACTCTGTCCACGGGATTTCCCAGGCAAGAATACAGGAGCAGGTTATCATTTCCTTCTCCAGGGGATCTTCCTGACCCAGGGATCAAACCTGCATCTCCTGCATAGGCAGGAGGAATCTTTACCACTGAGCCACCAGGGAAGCCCTTTTACCCACTAAATGTGCTTTAAACCTTCTTTCTCTCTCTCCACATCCATCATAGCTACACAGTTCACACTTGGACTGCTGCAGGAGTTTTCTTATTTGTTCAAAACTTTGACTTGCTCAACCTCCTCCTTCCAATATGGTCTCTAGAAGGTAAACAGAAGTGTATTTTTCAGAGAAAAATAGAATTGATATGAATATGTCACAACTTGTGTTCCTACTTAAAGCCTTTGATGCCTTTCTTCTGGTCCTTATGACAGAAAACTGAAATCTTCAACACCACATGCAGTCCACCTCGTGGTGAGCCCCTCACCTACCTTTCTATCCTACTCTATCTCAGTCTCCAACTTCCATTTCAGTCATAATGAACTTCACACTTTCTTGTATATACCATGATGCTTCCTACTACAGAGTGGGGACAATTCATTTTCTTCCCTCATGAATTCTTATTCCTTTTTTTTTTTTAGTTTCCCCTAGTTGTCCTTAAGATCTCAACTTATTTGTCAGTTCTTCAAGGAAGATATCACCAAGTTCTTTAGACTTATGATTTAATAAAGTCATCCACTTTTCTATAATGGTGCAATTTATGGTTGAATTTTTATGTTTATTTAATATTAATTTCACTATTTTCCTGCTAGTATATCCATAAAGTAGGGACATTGTTTGTTTAGTGTTTTGCTCACCATTGTATCACTAGTGCCTAACATAGTTTCTATCCAATTATAGCTATACAATAGATTATTTTTGAATGAATGAATGAAGAATACACAAAGTCACATGTGAGAAATTTCAGGATCCTAACTAATGCACTGTATAGTCTACATTTTACACAAATTAATGTATATGTTTGTACTAACTTGATTTACTAATTTGGTAATTTGTGCCTAGAGTTAACTTTTGTATTGTGTTTACTTATACCAGGTAGGTCTTTGTTCTGGATTCTCATATTTTTGCCTTTGACTAGTAATAGCAAGTTAATATCAAGTGATAGTGAAAAACATGAATACTTTTCTTGTGAAAAGAATTCAACTGTATTTGGGTTTTCATTTCAACCAAGTTATTAGAAAATGGAAATGGTTAAGGAAATAGCTTCATAATAAAAATTCTGACTTTTATGAGTTCATATGTGTTACATAACTACATCTAGATTAATATTGCCATATTGATTTTTATAGCTGCCTAGGGATAAAATTAAGATTCTTATGATATTACACATAAATAATTATTTGGAACCTTTTATTAACTCAAGTTAAAAAAATGAAATTGAAATAAAGGATAAATAACAGCATTTGAGCACATACTATACTCATAAACACAAAGAAATAGTCTATAAAATATTTAAGAAAATAGAAACAATGTTGCATTTCATAAATTCTTAGTCTCCAATTATCTAAGCACTTGACTACTTCATCTCTAGAGACAAAATCCATATGTTTTCTAAAATATTAATTGTTTTCTAGGAGTAATAGTTCTATTATCCATACTTAGCAAAACATTTTTTAATAGTCAAATACATACATCCTTCAACAGACTGGCTCCAAATAAGAAAAGGAGTATGTCAAGGCTGTATATTGTCACCCTGCTTATTTAACTTATATGCAGAGTACATCATGAGAAACACTGGGCTGGAAGAAGTACAAGCTGGAATCAAGACTGCCGGGAGAAATATCAATAACCTCAGGTATGCAGATGACACCACCGTTATTGCAGAAAGTGAAGAGGAACTATAATAATCTGTTGATGACAGTGAAAGAGGAGAGTGAGAAAGTTGGCTTAAAGCTCAGCATGCAGAAAAACAAGGTCATAGCATTTGGTCCCATCACTTCATGGGAAATAGATGGGGAAACAGTGGAAACAGTGTCAGACTTTATTTTGGGGGGCTCCAAAATGGTGATTGCAGATGGTGATTGCAACCATGAAATGAAAAGATGCTTACTCCTTGGAAGGAAAGTTATGACCAACCTAGATAGCATACTGAAAAGTAGAGACATTACGTTGCCAACAAAGGTCCATCTAGTCAAGGCTATGGTTTTTCCAGTGGTCATGTATGGATGTGAGAGTTGGACTGTGAAGAAAGTTGAGCACGGAAGAATTGATGCTTTTGAACTGTGGTGTTGGAGAAGACTCTTGAGAGTCCCTTGGACTGCAAGGAGATCTAACCAGTCTATTCTAAAGGAGACCAGTCCTGGGTGTTCATTGGAAGGACTGATGCTAAAACTGAAACTCCAATACTTTGGCCACCTGATGTGAAGAGTGACTCATTTGAAAAGACCCTGATGTTAGGAAAGAATGAGGCAAGGAGGAAAAGGAGATGACAGAGGATGAGATGCCTGGATGGCATCACCGACTCAATGGACATGAGTTTTAGTAAACTCCGAGAGTTGGTGATGGACAGGGAGGGCTGGCATGCTGCGATTCATGGGGTCACAAAGAGTGGGACTCGACTGAGCAACTGAACTGAACTGAAAGCTGCAATCATTCTTTCAGACTTTTACTCACTGTTTTATGTTTGAAAATTATTTATTCTTGTTTTGGTTATAATAGTGCTTCAAAACACACAAAAAGTTCTTGACACATAACTATTTTGACAGAACATTGTATTGATTTTTTTTATCAAAGAAGTATTCAAGACCCTGTAGAGAATTAAGCAGTGGTTGCACCTAACTAAATGAATGCTATGTATTAGTAAAATAGGCTTGAGATTTTGCATTTTTTAGATCCATGGATACTCTACATTTTAAGCCATTTTAGTTGGTCAAGTATTTTATTAATATCTTATGGCTCAAACTTCTTGTGGAATTCTCACATTGCTACCCTCAACATGGGTTTAATGATTCTGGAGAAGTAATTTCCAAATAGATGGCCTAACATTTGTTTCACAAACAGCTGAAAAATGATGGCCTTCAGAAGGCCATCTAGAAAAAATACAAGTAAGAAAATTTGACTTTACAGAATATACCTTAGTTTAGTATCTCATCTGGAGGATCTTTATGCCAAGTTCATTGACAAAGGCAATGCTGCCAAGGTATTTTTGAGCTTTGGTAGTTTAAACAGTTCACAACTTCCATACCAATTTTTTGTTTTTAAAAGCATAATTGAAAAAAATATTTTTAACTCTGGTTAATTTGTTAGAATAAGTAACCTAAGACAGCAGTAAAATTTGAAAGAAAAATCTTTTTGTTGTATTCATTAACTACTGTACACAAATAGAAACTTATAGTAAAATAATTGAATACAACAGGAGTAAATGAGCACATTATGCTTGAGTTTTATCTTTGGATGCCCTTATTCTGATCCCATTTAATCTAAGTTCCATACAACTTAAAAGGAATTTGGTTGAAACATTCTTTTTCTGTTTATTTTGATTTGACTAAAGGGAAAGCATTAATATTTTTCTAATTATAAATTATTTCAATACATTTTTAAAAAATTAAATTTTAATGTGATTGTAGCTCCTATGAATTATAATATTAATTCTTACTAAATATTAACCATATAAACTTGTCTGTTGGCATTATTTTCATATAGTTTCAAGAGGAATATTAATATCCTTATTTTTGCTTCCAACTATAACTATGCTGGATCAGTTAACAGCCTTGCTTTCTGATTGCATCTATACAGATAATTTAAAAACAAGTGTGAAGTATTTAAAATCAAAAATTTTTGGTCATTTTTGTGTTTTTATCTTGTATTTGACATTTGTTAGAAATTCAAATGTGCTTGGCTTTTGGTATTTATCACTTTCCAATGATAATGTTTTATCTGTGTGCATGTATGACCAACCTAGATAGCATATTGAAAAGCAGAGACATTACTTGGCCAACAAAGGTCCATCTAATCAAGGCTATGGTTTTCCAGTGGTCATGTATGGATGTGAGAGTTGGACTGTGAAGAAGGCTGAGTGCCAAAGAATTGATGCTTTTGAACTGTGGTGTTGGAGAAGACTCTTGAGAGTCGCTTGGACTGCAAGGAGATCCAACCAGTCCATTCTAAAGGAGATCAGTCCTGTGTGTTCTTTGGAAGGAATGATGCTAACGGTGAAACTCCAATACTTTGGCCACCTCATGTGAAGAGTTGACTCATTGGAAAAGACTCTGATGCTGGGAGGGATTGGGGGCAGGAGGAGAAGGGGACAACTGAGGACGAGATGGCTGGATGGCATCATGGACTCGATGGACGTGAGTTTGGGTGAACTCCGGGAGTTGGTGATGGACAGGGAGGTCTGGCGTGCTGCAATTCATGGTGTCACAGAGTTGGACACGAATGAGTGAATGAACTGAACTGCACTGATGTGCTTCTATGTGTAACTATTTCAGTTTTCACTTGACCTTTAAAGTATACATCTGTATCAATATAATTTTAAATTTATTTTGTGGTTATTTATAATTTTAATATTTTATAAAATAATGTGTAGTATTATGGAAGATATTAATATAAAATATCTAGTTAGTGTTAGTCACTTCCATCATGTCCAATTCCTCGCAACCCCGTGGACTGTAGTCCACTAGGCTTCTCTCTCCATGGAATTCTCCAGGCAAGAATACTGGAGTGGGTAACCATTCCCTCTCCAGGAGATCTTCCCAGCCCAGGGATTGAAGCTAGGTCTCTTCTGCATTGCAGGCAGATTCTTTACCATCTGAGCTACCAGGAAAGCCCCATAAAATACCCATAATGAGGCAAAACACTGTTATTTAATGAATTGTTTTATTTAATAAAATAAATTGATTCACAAGGTGAGATTTTGAGACAAATCCTTGAAGTTCTTAGAATGTTTTCCTTTTTCTTCTTACTTCTAAACAGTTAAATATTGAAGTTGAGATTCTTCCACAGGTCATTATACCTAAGTAAACATTTTAACTGAATGTCACAAAGAGATTCCATTTCCTATTATATCTTGAAATAGATAAGAATGCAATGATGAGAGAACACCAGGTTGATATAAACCAGGATATCAAATGGAAAATGATTTATTTCATTTTTTCTTGATATCTACATCTAAGAGAACTTTTACACACATACACACACAGATACACAATTTCCATTTCAAATTAAATTTGAGAAATCCTAGTAATAGATTCACAATGCAAACAATCATTTAAAAAGATTCTTAGAAGGTTATTCTCTATGGGTGATTTCTTGTCTGAATGTTGTGTAGGGGAAGGCAGAGAATGTGTTTTAATCTGGACTGTCTTTTCAAGTATATTTTTACAGTGGACAGCCTTGGAAGATAGGAGCAAAGAAGAATGCTCACAGCCCAGTATAATAAATTTGAATTTCCTAAACTCAGGGTTCTTCTATTGTAATGCAACCCACTGCCTGTTCTGGCTTTGTCTGGGCCCATTCTCATTGCCTGTATAGGACATAAAAAGGCAAAGGGAACTGAAGTAAATATGCTGAGGTTCATACTGGCTGCTGTGCTGTAAATAACAAAGTCATTTGTCTCTGACTCAGGAATCCATGAAACCCTAGCAGGCTAACTTGTTATCTTGCAAGTAAGGTAGAAGCCCAGATCTTCACAGTTCTTGAAAATGTTCTGACAAGTTCACCAGTCAGTAATGATTAAATTGTGTAAATAAGCATTTCCAGATGTCTTCTTAGATCAAACATATTTAACTGTTAACATTTAACCTGTAATATCTCACAAAATTGTTTTATAGTGAACATTGAAATAGCCTCATCTAACACAGTTAAACTGGAGAAAGCAAATGGCAACCCACTCCAGTACTCTTGCCTGGAAAATCCCATGGACGGAGGAGCCTTGTAGGCTGCAGTCCATGAGGTCGCTAAGAGTCGGACACGACTTCACTTTCACGTTTCATTTTCATGCATTGGAGAAGGAAACTGCAGCCCACTCCAGTGTTCTTGCCTGCAGAATCACAGGGATGCGGGAGCCTGGTGGGCTGCTGTCTATAGGGTTGCACAGAGTCGGACACGACTGAAGCGACTTAGCAGCAGCAGCAGCAACACAGTCAAACAGCATACTACTTGTCTGAGTGTCCTAAAATGCAATTTGGTTTGTAAAATACTCAGACGAAATGTACTATGATTTCTATTGTTTTTAATAAATTCAGGTTTTCCATTATCATATGGTATGAGGTATTTTTCAATATGTGTCTCATCCATAGTTGATAGTTTCAGCTGATCTCTCTATATATACATATGTATAAAGAGAGAGAGAGGAAGGAGGTAAAATAACAGTAACAGAAATGTGAAAGTAACTTGAATAAATCAGGGCAATATTTAAAAGAAAATGTTTTAACTTGATGATATTTAGAGTACTGAATTCTGGTTTGAGATTTTCACCATTAAGGATTGCGTTTCACTGAAAAATACAATGAATTTTATGAGATATTACTTACCAAATATTATGATTTTTATTAGAAATTCTATTAGCCATAAGTGCCAACAATATTCTGAATTTATAAGCTGATAGACAATGAAAAGAAATAACCAAAACTCAGCAATAAAATGTTTTGCCACTAACCTCTGTTCATTACATTTTCTTAATTACTACTGGGACACTGTTCCTATCACATGAGGTAAATACCAGTTTTGTTAGGTGAAATAAAACAAAATGAAAGAAACTGACAGGAACTCTTTTAAAATTAGGGGCTTCACTGAAAAATGTGACAGTTTCCCTGGTGGTGAAGCTATGAGAACTATGTGAAAAGATGTAATCATGAATTTCCTGTCATTCACTATTCCTGCGCTTCATTAGCAAAACTTTCATGCATCTGTTACTTTTAACATCCCAAGATATTGTAGTCCTGTTTTATAACATTCTAAAACCACAAAATAAAAAGAAATATAATGACAATATTTTGTAAAAATTTATTTCAAAGTTTTTTTTTTAAATTTAAAAAGATATTAATTCTCAGATCATTTATGAACACGAACATTGGCCTTGTTCCTCAAATTGAATCTTCATTTCACAAGTTGTGGGTTCCAGAGATCCTCCCCAGACCACCTAATTCCCACTACCTGTGGCAACTGGAGTCTTCAAATTTGGAATACAAGTCAACTAACAGTATTTAAGAGGCTTCCCTGGTGGCTCAGTGATGAAGAACCTGCCTGCAATGCAGGAGACCCAGGTTCAATCCTTGGGTCAGGAAGATCCCCCTGGAGAAGGGTAAGGCAACCCACTCCAGTATTCTTGCCTGGAACATTCCATGGACAGAGAAGTCTGGCAGGCTACAGTCCATAGGGTCTCAAAGAATTAGACTCAGTGTGCAAAAGCACTCAAATTTGTGTTCTTTGTTTCATGGGCTTTTGTGAACAGACTTTTCTTGAAACATTTTCCTGAATATATTTGCATGGTTAAAAAGTTTCAAAATAAAGAAATCAGCAAAGACTCAAAAACTGTGCATCAGCCTACCACTCAGAGGAGATGACTATCAACATTTGGTATGAATACATATACAAGCAATAAATAGAAATTAATGAAGTTTTGTTTGTTTTAACTCTTATATTTAAACATCATGTATTGTAAGCATTTCATCAATTCACTAGATACTCTGAAAATTTTTTTATATTTGATTATATGAGCCCTTTGTGGTTTGAACATCTCTTTACCTGCTAGCTTTTTACAGAGGCATCTTGCATCAGCCTACCACTCAGAGGAGATGACTATCAACATTTGGTATGAATACATATACAAGCAATAAATAGAAATTAATGAAGTTTTGTTTGTTTTAACTCTCATATTTAAACATCATGTATTGTAAGCATTTCATCAATTCACTAGATACTCTGAAAATTTTTTTATATTTGATTATATGAGCCCTTTGTGGTTTGAACATCTCTTTACCTGCTAGCTTTTTACAGAGGCATCTGTAGCTTTTTGCAGAGGCTTTGTGTTCTACACATCTGCCTTTTTTGGAGGACTTAGCTCCCTGAAACTTCTTCAGTTAGCAAGTGAACAGATATGAGGAATAACTAGGGGCTGTTCATTTTAGAAATCTTCAGGCTTTTCATTTTTTTTTTTTATTTTCTAATCACTGTGTTTATTAGAAATTCATGAACTGGAGCAGATGCACATATTAGAAAAATCTATATCCAGCAAATCAAATCTATGATTTCATGACTAAATATTGATCTGACATGTATATAATCAATATTTACTATATATAATAGAAATCCATATATATAATAAATTTTTATAATATATATAATCTGTGTGTTTTAACATATCAGTCAGTCAGTTCAGTTGCTCAGTCGTGTCCAACTGCAGCACGTCAGGCCTCCCTGCCCATCACCAACTCCCGGAGTTTACTCAAACTCATGTCCATTGAGTCGGTGATGCCATCCAACCATGTCATCCTCTGTCATCCCTTTCTCCTCCCACCTTCAATCTTTCCCAGCATCAGGGAAAGTCTTTGTTTTCTTGGGCTCCAAAATCACTGCAGATGGTGACTGCAGCCTTGAAATTAAAAGACACTTGCTCCTTGGAAGAAAAGCTATGACCAACCTAGACAGCATATTAAAAAGCAGAGACATTACTTTGACAATGAAGGTCCATATAGTCAAAGCTACGGTTTTTCCAATAGTCATGTATGGATGTGACAGTAGGACCATAAAAAAGCTGAGCACTGAAGAACTGATGCTTTTGATCTGTGGTGTTGGAGAAGACTCTTGAGAGTCCCTTGGACTGCCAGGAGATCCAGCCACTCAATCCTAAAGGAAATCAGTCCTGAATATTCATTGGAAGGACTGATGCTGAAGCTGAAGCTCCAGTATTTTGGCCACCTGATGCGGAGAACTGACTCATTGGAAAAGACCCTGATGCTGGGAAAGATTGAAGGTGGGAGGAGAAAGGGATGACAGAGGATGACATGGTTGGATGGCATCACCGACTCAATGGACATGAGTTTGAGTAAACTCCGGGAGTTGGTGATGGGCAGGGAGGCCTGACGTGCTGCAGTTGGACACGACTGAGCAACTGAACTGACTGACTGATATGTTAAAACACACAGATTATATATATTATAAAAATTTATTATATATATGGATTTCTATTATATATAGTAAATATTGATTATATACATGTCAGATCAATATTTAGTCATGAAATCATAGATTTGATTTGCTGGATATAGATTTTTCTAATATGTGCATCTGCTCCAGTTCATGAATTTCTAATAAACACAGTGATTAGAAAATAAAAAAAAAAAATGAAAAGCCTGAAGATTTCTAAAATGAACAGCCCCTAGTTATTCCTCATATCTGTTCACTTGCTAACTGAAGAAGTTTCAGGGAGCTAAGTCCTCCAAAAAAGGCAGATGTGTAGAACACAAAGCCTCTGCAAAAAGCTACAGATGCCTCTGTAAAAAGCTAGCAGGTAAAGAGATGTTCAAACCACAAAGGGCTCATATAATCAAATATAAAAAAATTTGCAGAGTATCTAGTGAATTGATGAAATGCTTACAATACATGATGTTTAAATATGAGAGTTAAAACAAACAAAACTTCATTAATTTCTATTTATTTGCTTGTATATGTATTCATACCAAATGTTGATAGTCATCTCCTCTGAGTGGTAGGCTGANAATACCTAATATTAATTTTATCTTTAAACATTTAATACACTCTCATTATTCCATGTTTATCTTTAATACTTTGTAATCTTCACTGTCTTTTTTATTGCCTGAGCTACTGTATAACTTCTCCTGGATGTTTTTCTTAGTACTTTTCTTCACACTCTTCACACTGCTGGGAGAATATTCTGAGCATATAGACAGAGTAGTTTTATCCCAATATTCAAAACTCTGTTCTGTAGTTTTTTGTGTGTTCATATCAGTCAGTATAGTTCAGTCGATCAGTCGGGTCCAACTTTTTGGGACCCCATGAATTGCAGCAAGCCAGGCCTCCCTGTCCATCACCAACTCCCGGAGTTCACTCATACTCCTGTCCATCGAGTCAGTGATGCCATCCAGCCATCTCATCCTCTGTTGTCCCATTCTCCTCCTACCCTCAATCCCTCCAAGCATCAGAGTCTTTTCCAATGAGTCAACTTTTCTCATGAGGTGGCCAAAGGACTGGAGTTTCAGGTTTAGCATCAGCCCTTCCAAAGATCACCCATGACTGACCTCCTTTAGAATGGGCTGGTTGGATATCCTTGAAGTCCAAGGGACTCTCAAGAGTCTTCTCCAACACCATAGTTCAAAAGCATCAATTC
>SJYT01069686.1:182030-209020 GCA_006410635.1 Cephalophus harveyi
CTCTAGGTGAGTGAACACACCATTGTGATTATCTGGGTTGTGAAGCTCTTTTTTTGTACAGTTATTCTGTGTATTCTTGTCACATCTTCTTAATATCTTCTGCTTCTGTTAGGTCCAGACCATTTCTGTCCTTTATTGAGTCCGTCTCTATAGGAAATGTTCCCTTGGTATCTCTAATTTTCTTCAAGAGATCTCTAGTCTTTCCCATTCTGTTGTTTGCCTCTATTTCTTTGCACTAATCACTAAAGAAGGCTTTCTTGTCTCTCCTTGCTATTCTTTGGAACTCTGCAATCAGATGCTTATATCTTTCCTTTTCTCCTTTGCTGTTCACTTCTCTTCTTTTCACAGCTATTTGTAAGGCCTACCCAGACAGCCATTTTTCTTTTTTGCATCTCATTTCCATGGGGATGGTCTTGATCCCTGTCTCTGTACAATGTCAGGAACCTCCATCCATAGTTCATCAGGCACTCTGTCTATCAGATCTAGTCCCTTAAATCTATTTCTCACTTCCACTGTATAATCTTGAGGGATTTGATTTAGGTCATACCTGAATGGTCTAGTGGTTTTCCCCACTTTCTTCAATTTCACTCTGAATTTGGCAATAAGGAGTTCAGGATCTGCGCCACAGTCAGCTCCTGGTCTTGTTTTTGCTGACTGTATAGAGCTTCTCCATCTTTCAATCTAATTTTAGTGTCCACCATCTGGTGATGTCCATGTGTAGAGTCTTCTCTTGTGTTGTTGGAAGAGGGTGTTTGCTATGACCAGTGCGTTCTCTTGGCAAAACTCTATTAGCCTTTGCCCTGCTTCATTCCATACTTCTAGGCCAAATTTGCCTGTTACTCCAGGTGTTTCTTGACTTCTTACTTTTGCATTCCAGTCCCCTATAATGAAAACGACATCTTTTTTGGGTGTTAATTATAAAAGGTCTTGTAGGTCTTCATAAAGCCGTTCAACTTCAGCTTCTTCAGCATTACTTTTTTGGGCATAGGCTTGGATTACTGTGATATTAAATGGTTTGACTTGGAAATGAACAGAGATCATTCTGTCGTCTTTGAGATTGCATCCAAGTACTGCATTTCAGACTCTGTTGTTGACCATGATGGCTACTCCATTTCTTCTAAGGGATTCCTGCCCACAGTCATAGATATAATGATCATCTGAGTCCATGATAGTCCATGATAGGTCACCTATCATTTTGCCTTCATTCCATTTTAGTTCACTGATTCCTAGAATGTTGATGTTCACTCTTGCCATCTCCTTTTGACCACTTCCAATTTGCCTTGATTCATGGACCTGACATTCCAGGTTCCCTGGTGGCTTGGATGGTAAAGCGTCTGTCTACAATGTGGGAGACCTGGGTTCAATTCCTGGATTGGGAAGATCCAATGGAGAAGGAAATGGCAATCCACTCTAGTACTATTGCCTGGAAAATCCCATGGACAGAGGAGCCTGATAGGCTACTGTCCACAGGATTGCAAAGAATCAGACACAACTGAGAGACTTCACTTTCACTTTCACTTTCATAGACCTGATTTTCCAGGTTTCTATGCAATATTGCTCTTTAAAGCATCAGACCTTGCTTCTATCACCAGTCACATCCACAACTGGGTGTTGTTTTTGCTTTGGCTCCATCTCTTCATTCTTTCTGGAGTTATTTCTCCACTGATCTCCAGTAGCATATTGGGCACCTGTCAACCCAGGGAGTTCCCCTTTCAGTATCCTATCATTTTGCCTTTTCATACTGTTCTTGGGGTTATTGAGGCAAGAAAACTGAAGTGGTTTGCCATTCCCTTCTCCTGTGGATCACATTCTTTCAGACCTTTCCACCATGACCCTCCTGTCTTGGGTGGCCCCACTGGGCATGGCTTAGTTTCATTGAGTTAGACAAGGCTGTGGTCCATGTGATCAGATTGACTAGTTTTCTGTGAGTATGGTTTCAGTGTATCTGCCCTCTGATGCCCTCTTGCAATACCTACCGTCTTACTTGGGTTTCTCTTACCTTGGATGTGACGTATCTCTTCACGGCTGCTCCAGCAAAGCGCACTGCTGCTCCTTACCTTGGGGGAGGTCACCCTTCCTGATCTTGGACGTGGAGTAGCTCCTCTTGGCTCTCTTGCACCCATGCAGCTGCTGCTCCTTGGATGTGGGGCAGCTCCTTTCAGCCGCTGCCCCTGACCTCAGGCATGGGATAGCTCCTCTCAGCCACCTCCCCTGACCTTGGGTGTGGGGTAGCTCCTCTCCACCGCTTCTGTGCCAACGCAGCCTGGCACTCTCATATCAGTGTTCATGTCAGTGTTTTGTCAAATGTCCTTTTGAAGATGCTTATCATTATTCATTACTTGCCAATAGGCAGATTATATTAATTTCCCTTGAGCTCTTATAGAATATTCATTCAATATTTCAACTTGAAGATGGAGAACAGGGTACAGTATACATTAAGATCCCTAGATTTTAGTAATTATACATCTTGTGCAGTTTTTCTGGAGTGAAAACCGTTATCTACATTTTTTCCTTTCTAATTCCCTTAGCTTCAGGAACCTTGAGTACTATGGACAACATAGAAAAAGAAAATGCAATTTGAAATTCTGAATTTGCAAAGTACTGTAAGAAGAGTTTGTTGTAATGAATTTAAAAATCAACTTTTTATTTTTCTTGGCTGTTTCAAAATATTTTGTACCAGTGAATTTTTGCAAAAGTGAATTGTGCTACATTTTAAGCTTTGAATAAAGAATACGTGAGCTTCTTGAAAAAAAAAAGAAAGAAAAAACCCAACAAACAAAACACCCAAAATTCTTACTGATAGAGTTCATGAGTGAAAAAATAAATAAAACTACCAGCATATTCTAATGCTCCTACAAGCATTCTGTTTATTTACTCCCTTGACAGTACTTTGCTTCTGAGGTTTGATTCTCAAACCACTGTCCTCTTAGCTTCTACCTCAAGAGAAGCTAGTTGTCTCTGTGTGTGTTTTTGTTTATGGTGATTTTATTTTTTGTCTCTCCAGCAGAAAGCATTCATATAGAAAAGATAGGCTGAGCAATTTCTAGTTTTTTAGCTGTTACAAAAAATTAATAATATAGAAATAATAGAAAATTATCCAAATGGCATCAAAAGGTTGTGAATAGAAATAATTATAAAGTTCAATATAGTGCAAAAAAATTCTCACTCATCTTGAGAAAAACATTTAAAAATATACAACATTTTAAAATTTCATTTACTTAGTTTTGGACCATGCTGAGTGGCTTATGGGATCTTAGCTCCTCAACCAGGGATTGAACCTGGGTTCCTCAGTGGAAGCTCAGACCACTGACCTATCAGGAAATTCCCTATATAGCCTTTTTTCACTTAATATCTTGAAAAATGTTTCAAAACTCTGATCCAGTGCCTTTTGTCAAAGGTATATGAACAAATCCCTTTTGGACAGTCTTGTGAATTTGTAAGTCCTTGTCAACTGTCTAGTCCTTGTCAACTCTCTAGGAGGGAAATATGTTATAATTTATTAAAAATTTAAATATACTTTTTACATTATCCCAAAAATTTCATGTGTATTATTTATACTGACTTAAGATATATTAATATAATCATGCAAACATACTTGTACCTGATTAATGAAATATTTTGTTATTAAAATATGAAATAATCATATTTGGAAACTTTGAGTAAAATGCAACTGTTTGCTTTATACAAAGCATCAATACTTAAGATTCAGCACCCTGATTATGTAAATTACATCTAAACTGTCAATTAGAAATTTTAATATAGGACTGTACAGCTATTTTTATTGGAGAAGGAAATGGCAACCCACTCCAGTGTTCTTGGCCTGGAGAATCCCAGGGACGGGGGAGCCTGGTGGGCTGCCCTCTATGGGGTCGCACAGAGTCGGACACGACTGAAGCGACTTAGCAGCAGCAGCAGTAGAGCTATTTTTACTGAAGGCCAATGAAGAGAAGTTATATACATCCTTTCCCAGAGTTGGGCCTTTCTCATCACATCAGCTGAGATCGGCCTACCTATCAGAAACACTGGTCATCATGTGGCTTTTTTCTGTTATCCCTTTAACCAAGGTGTCACAGTTTCTTCAGCAGTTCCATTACTACTACTATTAAGAATCAATAAATAGTATCTAGAATCCATAAAATTCATGAAAATGGCATTATCTGATAAAAAAAATCAACCATAATTTCCATGTAACATCTAGCAGTAATGGTGATACAAGTATCAAAATCCCTAAGGTGAACTTAATAGAGACTAACCTCAGAGGTGATTTTTGAGAATGTCAGGATACAAGGGGATGGACTTTGGGAGCTTAATGAATCTCCTGTGTTGCTTTAGTTCTGCCCTATCAATGAGAGTATGCTCTGGATTTATATTCTGCAGAGAGAAGCAGTAATCACAAATCACAAGTTTTGCTCATATCCTGAGAGTCAAGATAATGCTTGGCTACACATATACTTTTATGCATCACAAGGACCCTGATAAGTTTCATTTCAACTTTAGTTTAGATGGAATTTTTTTTATCCACTTTGCATTTTTTGAAGTTGTCAAATTGTTAGCTTATTGTCATTTACTCTAAGGACAGAGTTGATACTTAAGATTCTTATCAATATATACTTCTTGAAGAGACATTTTCATGCAAGAAAGTAATAATATGTGTATGTGTGGTTTCCTTTTTGATCTATAAAGCTAGATTAGGAATATAGAGGGCAAAAATATTCTTATACAGCCTGGTATGCACTAAACTGATCTGTGTACATTGCCACACATAAGGCAAACTTTCAGTATTATTTTTAATAATTTTTTTAAGAAATGGATAAATCTGAATTGTTTTTCATATTGATTTTTTTTTTAAATTATTTCTTTATTTTTGGCTGTGCTGGGTCTTTGTTGCTGCCTGGATTTTTCTCTAGTTGTAGCAGGGGCTACTCTTCATTGTAGTGTGCAGGTTTCTCATTGTGGTGGCTTCTCTTGTTGCAGAGCACTGGTTCAAGGGCCTGTAGGCTTAGTTGCTCTGTGGCTTGTGGGATCTTCCCAGATCACCATTTGAATCAGTGTCTACTATATTGGTAGGCAGATTCTTTACCACTGAAACTCCACATGGAGTTTTTTTCCTTTACCACAAGGAAACTCCCATGCAGAGTTTTTTAATGGGGTCATCGTCAAGGGTGTGAGGTTCTCTCTCTCTTACTATGCAGTCAACCCTCAGTTTCTGAGGTGATTGATTGGTTCCTGACCCTACCACAGTTACTAAAATCTGTGGATGTTGAAGTCCCAAGGTCAGCAGTGCATACCCTGGGGCTTCACATCTGAAAGTTCAACCAACCAGAGGCATAAACATAGTATAGGATGTGAAGTTTGTACAATCAGAGGGTAGACTGTATATTTGTTGAAAAAACCTGCATGTAATTGAGTCTGCATAGCTCAAACCATATTCTTGATGTATTATTCATTTATTTAATTATTTACTCAATAAGTATTTATTACCAAACTAAGTTGGGCTTCCTAGGTGACATTAGTAGTAAAGAACTCACCTGCCAATGCAGGAGACTGGTTCTATCCCTGGGTCAGGAGGATCCCCTAGAGGAGAGATTGGCAACCCTCTCCTGCATTCTTGCCTGGAAAATCCCATAGACAGTGAAGCCTGATGGGCTACAGTCTATAGAGTTGTAAAGAGTCAGACATGACTGAAGTGGCTTAGCACACATGCATGCACTGAACTAAGTTATGAGAGTGATATGGATACAAAAAGAAGTAAATCTCTGACTTAAGATACTTACTGTTTCTAAACTCATTTATTTGACCTGCTCTGTGTCTATTTATGCTGTTTTGAAAGTGAAGTTACTCAGTCGTGCCCGACTCTTTGAGACCCCATGGATAGCAGCCTGCACCAAGCTCCTCTGTCCATGGGATTTTTCAAGGCAAGAGTACTGGAGTGGGTTGCCATTTCCTTCTCCAGGGAATCTTCCCAACCCAGGGATCGAACCCAGGTCTCTCACATTGTAGACAGACGCTTTATTATGCTGCTTTACCACCCTTGAGAACCAATTGTTTTAAATTCTAGTATTTTACTATTTCAAGCTATGACTTCAAGCAAGAACAATGCTTGTTTCAAATGTGTTTGGATACTAACCAATATCTGAAAATGAGATTCTACCCACTTTCTGAGAACATCATGTTTTTAAAAATATCTTTTAATCATATGTAATCCATTCATATATACACACATTTGTAATACTTTTTACTATAAAACTTTTGAAACATTGTATATATCTATGAAACTATTTGGAAAACATCTTAGCCAACTTGGAAGGAAATAAATCTACACAATCACCAAGAAAGTGAGACAGGCTGTAAAATAGAACATATGTCCTGTTTTAGAAAGACTTGTGCTCTCAGAAGGACTTTGTTGAAATATCTCAGAAGAAGCGGGTTGAAATAAAATTGTACTTCCTGAAAAACACATGTATTAATGAATCAACCATGTTTCAAGGAGTAGTGTCAGTTAAAGGTGGAAGTGACTATGAGCCTTTTACTCTAAATATAAAAAATTTCAGTTTAAAAATGCTAGAGAAAATACTGATCTATGTAAATCTTTAAGTAGTTGAAGGGAAAAAATCCAAGGCACATCCAAATATCAATATTTTTCATTATTATGTTGGTTCATCAGAATATATTCATTTAAAATAGCACAAAATAGAGAAGATATAAATATTCATGAATTTGGTAAAATGTCATGTTTCATGGGAGAAAATGGTTACTTCTTTAAGAAGTTAAATGATAAATTTTAAGTGGCTTGGCTAACTCAATGAAATAAATTAGTCACATTTCTACTTACAGTATTGATAAGAAAAATATCATAATCTAGAAGTGAGTCAAATATGTAAAACTATCTGCAGCTATTTCTATGAATTGAGTCTCACCCATTATGCAACATTCTTAGAAAGATGGATTAGAAAGATGGAAAAATGGGAGGTGCACTTAAAATCAAGTCTTGGAACCACAGAATAAAACTGTGGCTCTTGAAATCACCAATATAACTTTCACCAAAGTAATTGCTGTCATAGTCTAAATTTAAGGCAAAAATTAGATATTTGTTATTAATGCATAAAACAAGTGAGTGATATGGTATAAACTACAGCAAACTAAAACATCTAAAGGGGAAAGAGATAACTCATCATTCAAAGACAAGAAAAGGGTAGTCCTTAGTGTATAGTGTATGCTGAATCAGAAATCAGGAAAGAGGTTGCTTTCTTTTTGTCTCTTGATCCATTTCAGACCACTTCCTGATATTCATGCAAGCCTTTATATACACACAAAAAACCTCAATTTCTTTATTCAGTCAACTGAATGACAAACAGCTGAATGGAAAACCTCTCTGGACTCTAGGAATAAATTTAAGGCAAAAATTAGATATTTGTTATTAATGCATAAAACAAGTGAGTGATATGGTATAAACTACAGCAAACTAACACTTCTAAAGGGGAAAGAGATAACTCATCATTCAAAGACAAGAAAAGGGTAGTCTTTAGTGTATAGTGTATGCTGAATCAGAAATCAGGAAAGAGGTTGTTTTCTTTTTATCTCTTAATCCATTTCAGACCACTTCCTCATATTCATGCAAGCCTTTATATATACACAAAAAACCTCAATTTCTTTATTCAGTCAACTGAATGACAAACAGCTGAATGGAAAACCTCTCTGGACTCTAGGAATCACTAATAGCAACTAGCTGACATACAAGAGAAAGTCAGCAGAAAGATAATTCACATTTGAAAGAAAATTCCCCAAGCGCTTTTCCATGAAACAATTCCAGAAGCAAAATTCTGTGAGATTAATGGATGTCACATGAGAACATTGTATACCTATTTGGGAAAAGCCACATTTCATATTTCTTCTGTTGGAGATTTCAACAGTGTACTGGCATTTCAGAGACTGAACCATCTTGGTGTAAAGGAATACATTTAACTTTACTTACCTTAGCATATTTTTCACAATTTCTTTTGTAAAATAGCCAATGAAAAGTCCTGTTAGAAAGGCTACCCATGATATGGAAAATAATCTATTACATTTCCTGGTTTCCAAAAAGGATCTATAGATAATACCACTACATTTGTTTACATGATATGTTAGCTGTCTTTACTTTGGACACATTTTGATTATGTTTTGGCTGCCATTAGTTTTGTCACCTTTTTAAGGGTATCTAATTTGATACCTGCCCAGTGTTTCCCTTACTGAGCTCAGATGGATTTCCCTAATGTTCTGCAACATTCCTGGAACTTTCTTTCAGAGTGCCCTGTACCATCTTCTGCTTCCTAAGTTCAGAGAACAGAGACAGCCAAAGGAGGGGGAAAAAAAAAATCACTCACATAAGACTAAGATCAATAGCAGCTTTCAAAGAAGATAAACCTACAAAAGATTGAATTAACACTGATATGTCATGTAAAACAGAAAAACAACAACAGAGAAGAAGAGTTTAAAAAGAAGGCAAATTTAGGATACCTTGGAAATTGGTATATGACTCAAATAGATTAGTATTAGAAACACCCAATTTGAGAGTACATTAGTCATAAAAATACATCATGCTCATCACTGTTTTAAGTGGAGTTACCAAATACTTTATGTCAAAAGCCTACCTTGGGACTTTCCTGGTGGTCCAGTGGTTGGGAGTCCACCTGCCAAAGCAGGTGACATTGATTTTATCCCTGGTCTGTGAGGATCCTACATGCCATGGGGCAGCTAAACCCGTACACCACAACTACTGACTCCACACTCTAGAGCCTTTGAACCACAACTACTGAGCCCACATACCTAGAGCCTGAACTGCACAACAAGAGAAGCCACCCCAATGAAAGGCCTGCACACGGCAACAGAGTAGCCCCCGCTCACCACAAATAAAGAAAGTCAGAGCAAAGAAATGAAGACCCAGAAGAGCCATTAAAAAAAGAAAAATTAAAATAAAAAAGCCTGCCTTATATCATGCACCCAAATAAATTTCTAATGTTTTGTTTTAAATATAGAAAGAAAAAGCCATTAACAATAAATATAAACAAAACCAGCTAACCTAAAATCAATAACTGGGGATTTTGCTTAGGTCCTTAACTTTTCACAAAAGAATGTCTATTTTATTACACATTTACATAACTATGGTGTTGGAGAAGACTCTTGAGAGTCCCTTGGACTGCAAGGAGATCCAACCAGTCCATTCTGAAGGAGATCAGCCCTGGGATTTCTTTGGAAGGAATGATACTAAAGCTGAAACTCCAGTACTTTGGCCACCTCATGCGAAGAGTTGACTCATTGGAAAAGACTCTGATGCTGGGAGGGATTGGGGGCAGGAGAAGAAGGGGACGACCGAGGATGAGATGGCTGGATGGCATCACGGACTCGATGGACGTGAGTCTGAGTCAACTCCGGGAGTTGGTGATGGACAGGGAGGCCTGGCGTGCTGCCATTCATGGGGTCGCAAAGAGGCGGACATGACTGAGTGACTGAACTGAATTGAACTGAACTGACATGATGTTTATGCAGCTTTTTTTGCAACTTCAGTCTCTACCTAAAAATGTTAACAACTGAAGTCCTTTTAAAAGATCTCATGAGGTATTTTCTCTCAAGTTCCTATCAAAAACCCACCTGAGAAAAGAATTTAGGAAAAATTTCTGAAAGATGTGCTATGTTTAGACTCTTTGCATTCTCCTTGAATAAATCCTGATAATTAGAAAGCCAAATGTAATCAGGTATGATATTTTAGCTTTACAAAAAATACCTTTCATATGTTGTATTTTTATATTATTTGCTGTTATCAAAAATATAAGAACCATATATAAAAGAATGCTATATGATGAATCATATGAAACATTTCATCTTTTTTGCTAAAAATATTGAATGATTGATTTGACTGTGCATTTTTGTAGTACTGCTCAAGAAATTAAAGAGGTAAATAATTTATTTTAGACTTTGGTGGTTGGAAAAGTTTTGCATTTCTCAAAGGACTGTAGTTTTTCCTTCTTTCTGAAAATGCAAACATGGAACAGAATATATTTTAATCTTTTGTTTTTCTTCTTTGGCTTCAAAATTGGAAGAAACAATTTTAACTATTACCTGTATTCTTTTGTTTACTTGTCTGCTTAGTAGAGTTCTCCTTCCCAGTTTTCATTACTTCTAATATATCGTATCTCTTCATTATTTTCCTTTGTTTTCTGTGAGGGAGGCAATTATCCTGATCTCTTTCAAAACAAGAAACTCAGAATAGTGACACAGAAATCTCATAAAGTGAAGAGTTTCAAAATCACAAAGGATAATTTTTGTTGTTTTTGCTGTTGGACAGAAAATAACCTCCAACCGGGATAAGAACTTCAAAAATAAAGATTATTCTCTAGGTTTAGCTCTGATCTCCCAAGAATCTCTCAAATTATGTTATAATTGCTTGACTCTTGAAAATGCATATTTCACATCTATCTTATCCTTTTCCTAGCTCTAATTCCCACCTCATATTTTCTTTTCCTTTTTTTTTTTTTTCTTTTGAACTTTCCTAGGTATTATAAATTTTGTTAAAGTCAGTTCTGTATTTATGCTATTTTGGGGCCTGTTGGTTTCATTGCTTTATTGCCCCTCAGGGTACACTTAGAAATCATAGACTCTTATAGGTCTAAAATCTGGGGCACAAAAAATACATCCCAGATATTTAGTAAAACTTCTTTATGAGTCACATTTGCAAATGTCTCCAGCTTGTGTTTTCAGCATTCCACTTTGACTAGGCTGCAGTTACTGCTTAAGAGTCCTGACTTGAGTTGCTCTAAATTTGTACTAATTAAGTTGTTTTGCTTTTCCTCTTCTGTTTGTTTGAAGTACACTTTTCACAGCTCTTTTCTTTCTTCCTTCCTATCACTGAGGTGTGAATTCAAACATAATTTTCTCTCACAGGTCTTCTGCCCTCAGCCTAGCTCAAATCAATTCTTTGAATTGACCAGCCCCCAGTAACCCTCTACCATATCTTACTTAATTTCCTTCATAGTAATTATAAATAATATTTCTTATATATTTATTTGTTTGCATATTTACTTTCTACTTCTGCTGCTTGATTATAAGCTCTGTAAGAACAGGGATTCTATTGTACTTCTCTAATCTCTACCACTTAAAACAGTGCTTAGCACATAACTGGAGTTTAAGGAACTAACCTAGCTCCTCATTTTTGAGACAATGAGAATTTGAATTTTTTTTTACAAAGTATGAATTCAGTTCAACAGTGTGTTTCCATAAATCCAAAAAACTCAGTGGTTTGTTTGATTTAAAAGTCATAGATATAAAGTAAATTCTTTCTGAGAATTCTCATTCAATGGAAAATTATTATACAAATATTTCCCTTCAGCCCTTCCATATTTCTTTATACAAATTGATGTGAGCAGGACATATTCTTAGTAAAAAATACATCCCAGATATTTAGTAAAACTTCTTTATGAGTCACATTTGCAAATGTCTCCAGCTTGTGTTTTCAGCATTCCACTTTGACTAGGCTGCAGTTACTGCTTAAGAGTCCTGACTTGAGTTGCTCTAAATTTGTACTAATTAAGTTGTTTTGCTTTTCCTCTTCTGTTTGTTTGAAGTACACTTTTCACAGCTCTTTTCTTTCTTCCTTCCTATCACTGAGGTGTGAATTCAAACATAATTCTCTCTCACAGGTCTTCTGCCCTCAGCCTAGCTCAAATCAATTCTTTGAATTGACCAGCCCCCAGTAACCCTCTACCATATCTTACTTAATTTCCTTCATAGTAATTATAAATAATATTTCTTATATATTTATTTGTTTGCATATTTACTTTCTACTTCTGCTGCTTGATTATAAGCTCTGTAAGAACAGGGATTCTATTGTACTTCTCTAATCTCTACCACTTAAAACAGTGCTTAGCACATAACTGGAGTTTAAGGAACTAACCTAGCTCCTCATTTTTGAGACAATGAGAATTTGAATTTTTTTTTACAAAGTATGAATTCAGTTCAACAGTGTGTTTCCATAAATCCAAAAAACTCAGTGGTTTGTTTGATTTAAAAGTCATAGATATAAAGTAAATTCTTTCTGAGAATTCTCATTCAATGGAAAATTATTATACAAATATTTCCCTTCAGCCCTTCCATATTTCTTTATACAAATTGATGTGAGCAGGACATATTCTTAGAAAAAAAATATTACATTCTTTCCATTCTTTCAAGTCTTCAGTACAAAAAAAATATACAGAGGTATTAAACCCATTATTTTTAAACACAAATTATATTCTACTGTAAGAATAAAACAATTTCATCATACCTTGAGCCATTAATACACTAAAAGTATTAAGGAACATGCAAAATTATATTATGCCAATAAATATAATACTGATTAACTTTCTACATCATTTTTTTAAAATCTAATGGATAAATTCCAAAAGCTGACTCACAAATCTCTTTGTGGTTAACCTAGACCAATACGGATTAGATAATAAAGGCACATGTGATTTTAGTTCCTTCTAAATTTGATTCTTGGTTAAAATGCCTATTCTGCATTTAGCTCAATGCCTAGGGAAAAGGACAAGAAAATGCTGGGTAGAACTGATGACAGGGATAAAGGACCACAATAACACAGAAAAACTTAAGGGGCAAAAACTCTGGCCACCATTCAGTAATATGGCCTTAAAATGTGTTCAGATTGCTCATCACATGTAATGGCAAGAATTGAGTAATAGCAAGAATCAAGTCTTCAGTACAAAAAATATAAAATGGTATTAAAACCCACTATCTTTATATACAAATTATATTCTGCTGTAAGAATAAAACAATTTCATCATACCCAGAGTCACTAATATACCTATAAATAGCAGCTTTAATTGAAACAGTGTTTCCAGCAAAAGCTATATGTGGTAATGAAATTTAGGGTTTTTCTTTTTTTTCCCTTCCAGATAATCAGTTTTTCAGCAACTTGCTCTGTGTTTGATNCACTATCTTTATATACAAATTATATTCTGCTGTAAGAATAAAACAATTTCATCATACCCAGAGTCACTAATATACCTATAAATAGCAGCTTTAATTGAAACAGTGTTTCCAGCAAAAGCTATATGTGGTAATGAAATTTAGGGTTTTTTTTTTTTCCCTTCCAGATAATCAGTTTTTCAGCAACTTGCTCTGTGTTTGATGAGTGACAATGCTAATTAAGATAAATTTCTCCCTCTGGTGGTGTGTGTGTTGCACATTTGGAAATGCTTAGGCTTGCCAAAAATATTTTTTACTAATCTATTTATTTTCTTTTTAAAAGGCAATAGATGAGGTTTTTGAAGGGTGCTATGGGAGAAGGAAGTGGTAGTATTCTGTCAGTAATTTTGCCTCACCAATGTTGGCTAAAGGGAAATTACCTGAAATTACAAGGCAGTGGCTGTTAAACTGAATTTCTAAGAATTTCCTTTTTTTTTAGCTATTCTAACTCAGATCTTCAAGTCTAAAGCAGCAAAAATAAGAGATGAATAGTAATTACCTTCTGACTAATTAATGTCTTTTTTTTTTTAAGAAGTTTTAATACTTTAATGTAGACTTCCTTTACTGTGGACACCCTTGATCTGCTGGAGTGAGTGATTGGGGGGTAGGGAGCTGCAGGCAGGTCACTGAGCAGCCCGGTCAGTGCATGTTCTCTCCTCAAACCACAGTAACAAGGGAGTTGCTGTAGCTGTGGTTCCCAAAGTGCTGCCTGCCTGTTCCCATTTCCTGTACCTGGACCCACTCCTCTGCAGTTTCTTTGGTACAGAATCTGGCAGGGAGAAACAAATTCACTGAGATTTCCTTTGTCGTCTAATATATAGAAGATCTTTATAAATGCACTCTAAGGATCAGAAAAGAGTCTAATTTCTAGCTTTCTGACTAAAAAGTTGCTAAGTCATGTGGTACTCTTTTGTGAACCCACAGATTGTAACCTGCCAGGCTCTTCTGTCCATGGGATTTCCCAGGCAAGAATACTGGACTCGGTTGCCATTTCCTTCTCCAGAGAATCTTCTCAACCCAGGGACTGAATGCATGTCTCCTGCATTGGCAGGCAGATTCTTTACCACTGAGTCACCAGGGAAGCCCAATTTCCTAGTTTCTGATGTAGGTGTAAGTGTTTTGATTACATTATCTATTGCCATCTATGTGTACACAAGGGTATGTATATATACAATTTATTATATCTAGCTATTCATTATTCTATTTATATCTTTTTTTTCTGTATACTTGCTCTGTCTTTTACAAAGAGTCTTCTACTACTGATCTGTTCTATTTCTGCTCTTTCTACCTTCTTATATTTCCATGGTAGGAAGGAGGACAGTAAAAATTTTAGGAAAGTTCTGACCAGGAAATTTCTTACTGAGAAGATGCTCCTTGAGTAAAGGCCTGAAGGAGGGGAGGCAGGGAGTTGTAGGGAACCTAGAGTGAAAACATCATAGGCAGAGACTTCTTCAAAGGCAAAAAGCCTGATCCTTTAAAGGTGATCAAGAATGTGAAACAGAATGAGTGAGGGGAGGAGATGCATAAGATGGAGTCAGAGTTGAGAACTGAGGGGGTTGGGCAGGCAGGGGTTGGGTGGTGACATCAAGCAGAAGCTTATTTTTAGAAAAAGCTGTAAATAGGAAAATGTAGCAAAAGTTCACTAGTGGCTGAGGGCCTGATAACATGCTCTATAACTCCCACTCTCCACTGCCATATTTATCAAAGTTAAATGTTTACAGTCCCCACTCAATAAACATATGTTTGAGAATGAATTGAATGATTGTGCTGGGAAGTGTTTCACCTGTAAAATGTGTAATAATTCCTATTTTGCAAATATATGTTAAAATGAATATATATATATATAATTTGTATCTAGCTACCCACTCCAGTATTCTTGGGCTTCCCTCGTGGCTCAGCTGGTAAAGATTTCTCCTACAATGTGGGAGACCAGGCTTCGAACTCTAGGTTGGGAAGATCCCCTGGAGAAGGAAATAACTATCCACTCCAGTATTCTGGCCTGGAGAATGCCATGGACTGTGTAGTCCATAGGGTAACAAAGAGTTGGACACAAATGAGTGACTTTCACTTTCACTTTTTACTTATATAAAAGTGGGGTTTCCTAGGTGGCTCAGATAGTAAAGAACCTGCCTGCAATGATGGAGAGCTAGGTTTAATTCCTGGAGGAGAACATGGCAACACACTCCAGTATTCTTGCCTGAAGAATCCCCATGGACAGAGGAGCCTGATGGGCTACAGTCCATGGGGTTACAAAAAGTTGGATATCACTGAACTACTTAGAGCAGCTAGTAACATCATCTTAATTTGATCACCTGCAAAGACTATTTCCAAATAAAATCACATTCAGGAACTCTGGGGGTTAAAACATCAGCATCTTTTAGGAGAACACATTTCAATCCATTTCAATCAAGATATTGTCTGTATCTTCTCATTAAAACTGTTTTCAAGGTCACTACTGACCCTACATTACTAAGTCTGGTGGTCAGTTCTCAGTTCTCGTCTCTCCTTAATTGACCTGTTAATAGCTCTTGATGCAATTGATCCCACTCTACTGCTTGAAACACTTTCTTCACTTTGTAAGCAAGATGACATACTCTTAGGTTTTCCTATTATATTATTGCTTACTCATCTCAGAATTTTTGTGAGTTTCTCCCCTTTTTCATGATATTTGAAATTTTTTGGTTTAAAAAATGTAAACTCTTTTGACACCTTCTTTATTTCACATTCCAAAGCTGATCTCACTTCATATCTTATTGCCTCTACCTTCAAAGCACCACCAGATCTGACCACTCTTTCCATCCTCACATCTAGAGCACTGTACTAGGTTGCCATTATATGCTGCTGGATTACTGTAATTATCCTTTAAACTGTCCACATGGATAAATCTTTGGATCTTGTAGTCTATTCTCAACACAACAGCCACAGTGAATTTTTTTTAAAGTGACGTGCTAAATTAGATCATGTCATTTCACAGTTCAAAACTGTATAATCGATCTTCATTTCACTCAAACAAAATACAATGGTACGTGAAGCGCTCTAGGTCCAATGTGATCTTTACTTTCCTTTCTCAACAATTTTATATTCGAATTCTCTTGCATATTCTTTGTCACCATATTGCCCTCCCAGATGCACTTACTATATGGGCTGAGAATGTTCCTCCTTTCAAACACGTATGTTGTCTTTTTATTCTGCCTTGAGTTTAATTTCCCCATGTATCTGTAAGATTACACTTTTCTACTGATCTAAGTCATTACCTAAATATCACTTTCCCAATAAATCTAATTCTGATCTTCCTATTTAAAATTGTATTTTTGCTTTGTACTCTGCTTCATTGTTTGTTTGCTTATCATTTTTTTTAAACTAGTGCCGTTTATATTATTTTCTCATTTGTGTTTTTTTTTTTTTCTTCATTTCACTCAAACAAAATACAATGGTACGTGAAGCGCTCTAGGTCCAATGTGATCTTTACTTTCCTTTCTCAACAATTTTATATTCGAATTCTCTTGCATATTCTTTGTCACCATATTGCCCTCCCAGATGCACTTACTATATGGGCTGAGAATGTTCCTCCTTTCAAACACGTATGTTGTCTTTTTATTCTGCCTTGAGTTTAATTTCCCCATGTATCTGTAAGATTACACTTTTCTACTGATCTAAGTCATTACCTAAATATCACTTTCCCAATAAATCTAATTCTGATCTTCCTATTTAAAATTGTATTTTTGCTTTGTACTCTGCTTCATTGTTTGTTTGCTTATCATTTTTTTTAAACTAGTGCCGTTTATATTATTTTCTCATTTGTGTTTTTTTTTTTTAAGTTAAATCTCTTCTTTCATGCAAGCTCCATGAAAAAGAGTATCTTTCCTGTTTTACCAATATATCCAAACTGAGGAGAACAATCCAGCACCAGTCACACAGAAATGACATAATAGATTTAATTAATAATCCATTAATTGATCTATGAAAAGAAGTGGCTGCATAAAGGTAGTGGCATTCTGTGAGGCCAAGAGAATTCAAATTAAAAAACAAAAACACATATAATATGTTTATATGTCATAACAGTGTTTTTGACACCCAGATCAGTAAATAGATCAACCAGTTAGTGATAATTCTCTTAAAGATATTTTAAAAATATAGAAAAGATAGGTATTTTTTGATGAGTTGGCCATCTTTTTCCTTTTAGTTATCCATTAAATAGTAATTGAATTCCTACTATGAGCCTCAAATATAAGAGCAAGAGCTTTTTTTTATAAGAGCAAAAGCTTTAAGAGGTACTGTGCGTGAGAGAGTTGGAAATGTGTACTGTATTAAGATGGAGCATTTACTTTAAGTAAATAAACAAAAAATTATGTTTTGTCTGAAGCCTATGCATATGTAAGGCTTCCCTGAGAGCTAAGTTGGTAAAGAATCTGCCTGCAATGCAGGAGACCCCAGTTTCATTCTTGGGTCAGGAAGATCCACTGGAGAAGGGATATGCTATCCAATCCAGTATTCTTGGGCATCCATGGTGGCTCAACTGGTAAGGAGTCTACCTGCAATGTGGGAGACCTGGATTGATCCCTGGGTTGGTAAGGTCCCCTGGAAAAAGGAAAGGCTACCCACTCCAATATTCTGGCCTGTAGAATTCCATGGGGTATAGTCCATGGGGTCACAAAGAGGTGGACATGGCTGAATGACTTTTACTTCACTTCACAAGTACATGTAATAGGAAAAAAAGAAGGGAAGATCTGGCACTAATTTTCTTTTCAATGATCTATGTTCACTGGGAAAAAAAAAAATTGAGCATTTTCTTTTACGTGTTGCTTCTGATCATCTCAGCATATGGACAAAATAGGAACAAAAGAACCTTTTACCTCAGAGCATCAGTGATATTTCAGGAAAGATTAAGTGCCCAAAATGTCAGGAATAAAAGTTAATAAAATGAAGCAACAAGACTCAGACTTTAGCAGAAATATGTTAGAAGAAGAGAAAACTGGGACAATAAGATTTTCAAATTATGGAGTTTCAGAAAAAGTTAAAGCACTCCAAGGCAAGAGAATAAAGTACTACAGGCCAGAATCTCATTCTCTTAACTCTAGGGAAATGCAGTGTAAGTAGGTCTGATGAGTAGGTATTCCCCTGAAGTTACAAAGGATGAGAGTCTCACCCTATGTCTTTAATTTATACAAAATATATTTTTATAAGAGCAAGAGCTTTAAGAGGTACTGTGCGTGAGAGAGTTGGAAATGTGTACTGTATTAAGATGGAGCCGCTACTCTAAGGCTAAGCACATTCAGAGATACCTTTGTGGTTTGATTTATTCTCAGTTCCTAGAAAGTCAGCTTTATGTAATATGAGGGCAGGGGTTGCTGAACAATTCTTTGAATTATCCTTTGAGGCCAGAAAGCATTATTTTACACTTGACTCTTGGTTTTCAAAGAGTCAGACATGACTTGGTTATTATTATAACAACAATAATCACAGTCCTGCGTATCATAATAACAAAATTTGACCTATGAGCACACAATCATTTCATCCACAACTTTTTCAGAATAACTAAGAAGTTGCTGGTTATTCTCTCACTGAGTTCCTGAACTGTGAATTACATGATTAATTCTTAATTCAATGGAAACAACACTATTATCTTTTTTGTTAATTTAATCAATAATAACTACATTTATTAATTTCATACTATAAAATGTGAATTTCCCTGGTGGCTCAGATGGTAAAGAATCTGCCTGCAATGCAGAAGACCTGGGTTTGATCCCTGGGTAGGGAAGATCCCCTGGAGAAGGGAATGGAAACTCACACCAGTATTCTTGCCTGGAGAATACCATGGATAGAGGAGCCTAGTGACTAACACTTTCACTTCTTTTCACTATAAGGTGTATTGTTCTATTCTGTTAGTGCAAGGAGCCTGATTTTTATTAAAATTATGCTAAACTTATATCAATAAATGTTACCTAAATCAAATTTTAATGTAGCCATTAACTGTTATATATACTATGTTATTTCAGGAATCAAACTAAAAGTATTTATACACACAAAAATATAATGAAATACATTACAGAAGTAAGTGACTTCAGCTAAAATTTTTAAAAGTTTATAAGAATATGCATTTTTCTTTATTAATCAAACTAATAAGCAACAGAAAAATGATTAAAAAAAATTTTTTTCCAACTCATTTTGACAATTTTGGATAATATTAAAATTATTTCTTGGCTAAGTGCTTAATATAAATTAAGGTATTAAAAATAACATATTTTTAGTAAATTCCATGTAAGATGCCATACTCATAGATTAATTGCTAAATTTAACTATTTGTGGAATTACCACTCATTGATTCTGTGAGGCATTTCTGATTGAACATTTTATAGAATTTATCACTTTTCTTAAAACTGTACTTAGTCTATCACACCTAGTGGTTAGGAGCTACCAAAGCCTATAGAAACCCTAGCAACTAAATCATTTTGTTAATGTTCTACTGGGGCAATTTATAGAATTTTGTTGCTGCCATTTTAATCTGATTTTTCTGGTACAAAGTGAATGATGTTTTTTCTTGGTTGCGCAGCAAGGCATGTGGATCTTCCTCCGAGTGACTGAGTGAAGTCACTCAGGGTCATCCGTCCATGGGATTCTCCAGGCAAGAATACTGAAGTGGGTTGCCATTTCTTTCTCCAGGGGATCTTCCCAACCCAGGGATCGAATCTGGGTCTCCCGCATGGAGGGCGGACGCTTTACCATCTGAGCCACTAGGGAAGCCCTATGAATGATGTTTTTTCTTAGTTGCACAGCATGGTATGTAGATCTTCCTCTACCAGAAATCAAACCTGTGCTTCCTATAGTGGAAATGCAGAGTACAATGTGAATAATCTGATATTTCTGTAGTCAGCTTGCAAGATTACTTTGTTTCTCCATTTTGATCCATTAAAATATTTTAAAATATGTCTACATTTTTGAGATATTTTAAATAATTTAAACCAATTTTTCTACAATGGAATATTTCTATTCATATTATACCAAGCTTAATTAAAATTGAGCTTTAAAATATTGACCAATTGCTCATCTATTCAACCTAAATAACCATGTAGTTACACAAATGTTGCTCAAGTTTATAAAATAACTGCTGGTATAACAAGTTTGATATAATTGTAATCAGATCAAAATTTGCAAATTAAAAAAATGTTCCAATAATGAATATGTATTCAAAAGCCAGTGTATACAGGGCAGAGTTATATCATTTTTTTGTTAAGGTTTATATTCTGGAAAATAAGGTTTATATCTTGAAATACTGAATCTTACATTAAAATTTAGTATTAAAATTCAGATAGCTTCAGATTTATAAAAAAGCTTCTCCATTTAATAGAGGAGGTACTAATTTCTGAGTATTTTGTGACTTGTTATCTTACCTGAAGAGTGTAAACAAAAATGTGCCTACCTCTTAGTGTTCAGGGAAAAATTAAACGAAATGGTGTTTGGAAAGCATCAGATGGTAAAGAATATGCCTGCAATGCAGGAGATCTGGGATTGATTCCTACATCAGGAAGATCCCCTGGAGAAGGAAATGACTGCTTATTCCAGTATTCTTGCCTGAAGACTCCATGGACAGAGAAGCCTGGCGGGCTACAGTCCATAGGGTTGCAAAGAGTCAGAAACAACTGAGTGACTTTGACTTTGGAAAGCATTTAGCACATTGTCCAGCATAGCAATCACTACGGCAGAGAACAAGTTTTGTGAGCACCTTTCCTTTTGATTTTTCTCTTCATGAGAACATAGGAAAAGTATATTTCTCAAGATCCTTTGCACTTAGGTGAAAGGAACTAAATTTATTCACGGAAATGAAGTGTTACTTCCAGGCTGAGGAATTAATGAGCTAATGTTCCTGCTCCATTGTCAGCCTCTCTTCCACTGTGATGACCGTAAATTTTCTTTGGTGAGACAGCAGTCATAGGAAGGAAGCAGCCAGGATCCACAAGTCACTGCTTGAAGGGAGCTAACCTGAAGAGGTGCCAGACCAGCATGACTTTGTGTGAGAGACAAATGCACTGTTATGTGTTGAGTTACTGAGAATCTGACTAATGCACTTAATAAATGATAGCCAGACATGGTAAGCAATCACAGTGCTAGTCAAACTGTTTGTGTGCACATGTATGTGTGTGTATGTATAATTAAAATACATTAGTTAATATTTAATTTAAAATTCTGTTTTTTTTTTTTTTTGTCAAATGTAAGTAATAAGGTCAGAGTTTGTTACGAATTTGCACACTGCCTTTTCTCTAGTAACTTAGGTGGACTAAATTTTTTCAACTACTAAGATCATTTATCCCCTAGAGAAGGAAATGGCAATCCACTCCAGTATTCTTGCCTGGAGAATCCCACGGACGGAGAAGCCTAGTAGGTTACAGTCCATGGGGTCGCAAAGAGTCGGACATGACTGAGCGACTGAACTGAACTGAAGATCATTTAAAGTATATTTTCCTCACAAAACTGTCCAAATTGGATACCACTGATTTTCTTCAATTGACTTTACTCATCAAATGAAAAAAAAGAATAATATTAATAGTATGGGCTTAATAGTTGACTTTATGACGTTAAATCACCTACAGCCAGGCCTGTAAACAAATGTTATTGCTTTTGTGAGAAAAAAATAACAAAAATTGTTCAACAAAGTAGTAAATAACTTTAAACCTATACATATGGCCAATATCCATGACAATGTTGGTGGTTAAATGTTCATACAGACAAGCATAGTAGTTTCCCATACTCAAAGCTCTGTATAACAGTCAATTAAAAACACTTGCTTAGTTACAAAGGTAATATACTGCTTGTATTCCTCCACCAATCTACTGTCATTCACAGTCATTGCGAGACCCAGATTTGTGGTCTCTCAAGCCCTCTCAGAGTCCGTGAGTGATGGACTGTCCTTTATGGAATCACTACACCTACTCCTATTGCTATTCAATTTGTTCCAAGTCAATTGGTGAATGCAATTTTGGACACAGGAATAAAAAAAAGAATAATATTAATAGTATGGGCTTAATAGTTGACTTTATGACGTTAAATCACCTACAGCCAGGCCTGTAAACAAATGTTATTGCTTTTGTGAGAAAAAAATAACAAAAATTGTTCAACAAAGTAGTAAATAACTTTAAACCTATACATATGGCCAATATCCATGACAATGTTGGTGGTTAAATGTTCATACAGACAAGCATAGTAGTTTCCCATACTCAAAGCTCTGTATAACAGTCAATTAAAAACACTTGCTTAGTTACAAAGGTAATATACTGCTTGTATTCCTCCACCAATCTACTGTCATTCACAGTCTTTGCGAGACCCAGATTTGTGGTCTCTCAAGCCCTCTCAGAGTCCGTGAGTGATGGACTGTCCTTTATGGAATCACTACACCTACTCCTATTGCTATTCAATTTGTTCCAAGTCAATTGGTGAATGCAATTTTGGACACAGGAAACAAATTATTTGTACCTATATCTGCCTTTTCATCTCCTCTATGTTTTGGAATAGTCATAAAGGTTCTTTCTACTTTGTTACTTCAGCCAAATTAAGGATAAAATTTGTATACATATAAATTATTTACCTACTGTTAATGATGCCACCCTTACAGCAGAAAATGAAGAGGAACTAAAAAGCCTCTTGATGAAAGTAAAAGTGAAAAGGAGAGTGAAAAGGTTGGCTTAAAGCTCAACATTCAGAAAACGAAGATCATGGCATCTGGTCCCATCACTTCATGGGAAATAGATGGGGAAACAGTGGAAACAGTGCCAGACTTTATTTTTTTAGGCTCCAAAATCACTGCAGATGGTGATTGCAGCCATGAAGTTAAAAGACACTTAGTCCTTGGAAGGAAAGTTATGACCAATCTAGATAGCATATTAAAAAGCAGAGACATTACTTTGCCAACAAAGGTCCATCTAGTCAAGGCTATGGTTTTTCTACTGGTCATGTACAGATGTGAGAGTTGGACTGTGAAGAAAGCTGAGCGCCGAAGAATTGATGCTTTTGAACTGTGGTGTTGAAGAAGACTCTTGAGAGTCCTTTGGACCGCAAGGACATCCAATCAGTCCATTCTAAAGGAGATAAGTCCTGGGTGTTCTTTGGAAAGACTGATGCTAAAGCTGAAACTCCAGTCCTTTGGCCACCTCATGCGAAGAGTTGAATCATTGGAAAAGTCTCTGATGCTGGGAGGCATTGGGAGCAGGAAAAGAAGGGGACGACAGAGGATGAGATGGCTGGATGGCATCACCAACTTGATGGACATGAGTTTGAGTGAACTCTGAGAGTTGGTGATGGACAGGGAGGCCCAGGGTGCTGCTATTCATGGGGTCGCAAAGAGTCGGACTTGACTGAGTGACTGAACTGAACTGAACTGAATAACGATAACATTAGATTTTACAAGTGAAAGTCTCTCAGTCTTGTCTGACTCTTTGTAACCCCATGGAGTGTACAGTCCATGGAATTCTCTAGGCCAGAATTTTGGAGTGGTAGTGTTTCCCTTCTACAGGGAATCTTCCCAATCCAGGGATTGAACTGGGGTCTCCTGCATTGTAGGTGGATTCTTTAGCAGCTGAACTAACACGGAAGCCCATGATTTTACAAGATTTTACATTTTGGGTGAATTATTTGAAAACTCTCAGAACAGTGACCCCTTTCTACAGATAATTTTAGTTTTAGAAGATCTACAGGCCTCATTTACTAGAATTAAATTCATTTTTTAATGGAGTGAATTAAGATTTTCCTTTAAAAGTAAGAAGAGTAATTATCTATTCCTTGGTTTAATAAAACCCTTCTAGCAGGATTGTGCTGAGTGCTTTGTATTATTAAGAGTGAGATAGCAAATCAAGTAAGAGATTTCTCATTACATTGTCAAAACACAAGAGTGATGGATGGTAATGTCTCTTTTCCAAATTGAATTACTCTTTTGTTTAGCACCAAATAATTAAAATTTACATAAGAAGACACACATAAAGCAGCCATTATGAAATCAAGTAAATGAGAAAGAGTGAAGAATAATTCATTTACTAGTATTATGGCATGCAAAGTAGAAGGCTGAATGGAACATATTCAAGAAGAAAAAACAAACTTAATCTTGAATTCTCCAAAATGTGTATCTCCAGCTGTAGCCTTCAGCTGTAATCTGGAAGCAAGCTTCTTATAATGAACTGTCCACTCTCAGTAAACAATATCACCTTTCACTAAGACCAAAAATTTGAGAAATCTTCCCTTACTGATTTTTGCTTTCTGCTCTACATCCAATGCATTCATAAATCCTGTTAGTTCTATTGTCAAATTATATTCTGAGTCTGACCACCACTTATAATTCTTAATGTTGTTAGTGATAGGCAGAACAACAGACTACTAAAGATGTCTATGTCCTAATCCCAGTTACATGGAAAAAAATAATTAAAGTTGTGGATAGAATTAAGACTGCTAATCAGTAGCTCTTGATGCATGCATGCTCAGTTGCTCAATTGTGGCCAACTTTTTGCAACTCCATGGACTGTAACTTTCCAGGCTCCTCTAAGGATACTGGAATGGGTTGCCATTTCCTCCTCCAGGGGATCTTCCCCAGCCAGAAATTGCATTTGGGTCTCCTGCATCTCCTGCATTGGCAGGCAAATTTTTACCACTGAGCCACCAGAGGAGCCCATAGATTTTTATGGAGAAGGTTATTTTGGATTATTTGGGTGGTCTCAGTGTAATCACAAGGGTCCTTAAACATGAATGAGGGAGGTTGGGGAAGACAGCAGTATGAGAAAGGCTCTAGCTGACATTGCTAACTTTGAGGACAGAAGCAAATGTCATGAGTAAGAATTATGGTGGCCTCCAGAAACTCAAAAAGGCAAGGCACAGATTTTCCCTAGAGCCTCCTGGAAGAACATACTCTGTTAATATCTTGATTTTATCACACTGATGCCTATTTCAGAATTTTAATCTCAAGAATTATGTGATAACAAATTTCTACTGCTTTAAGCTGCTCAATTTGCAGTAATTTTTTATAGCAGCAATAGGATACTAGTATATCATCCTAAGTAAAAAATTACCTTCACTACTGAAATGGCCTTCTAACTAGTCTCCTTAGTCCTATTCTCATCTAAGATTCTGTTCTCTATAAGCAAAATTGGTCATTGTTTTAAAATGGAAATTCTCTGCTTTACTCACTTGTACAAACCTTTCAATGATTTCACATCACAATCAGAAAATAAACCTGAGAATTTCATCCTGACCCACAAGGCATTACACTATCTAGTTCTACTCAACCTTTCTGACTCATGGCCTATCTTTCTCTGTCATTCTCTCTTCATTTCATCCATTCTGATATTATGCCAGAATCTAATGCATTCTAAGATCATTTCTGATTCGTAATATTTGCTTTTATGGAACACTCTGCCTAAAACTCTATGGTCCCTAAATACTATAGGGTTAGATACTTATTTTCTTGTTTCTGTTTCTGATCAAATATCACTTTCTCAAGAAAGCCTCTGGCTACCCAATCTAAATTAATCCTATTCAGTCATCTTGTTTCATTTCTTCATAGGAATTATCATGATTCAAAATCACCTAGTTCATTTTGTTATTTTATATTAACTTGCTTATTCCTACACCTTAAACAACAAAATAATGTAAATACCATGAGAGGAAAACAATCTGTGTTTCAACATTATAACAATGGCACTTAGAATAGCATCTGATACATTATAAATGTGGTATATATATCTTTTGAATGAATGAATAAAAATGGTAAAGTCAATTAAGACTTTTAAATATTAAGGTCATAAGCAATTAAACATTTATACATGTTTCTTCTTAGTTGATTAAGTTAATTAATTCTCCTTATCCAAAGATGCATATTGTCACTTTCCACATCAGGGAAGGAAGTGTGTATCTCATAATGTTGATTGTAATTAACATGGTACACTTTTCTATTCACAATGATATTTAAGTTTTTCTTATCACAGAGAGATGCCTGATGAACTATGGACTGAGGTTCATGACATTCTGCCCGAGACAGGGATCAAGACCATCCCCATGGAAAAGAAATGCAAAAAAGCAAAATGGCTGTCTGGGGAGGCCTTACAAATAGCTGTGAAAAGAAGAGAGGCAAAAAGCAAAGGAGAAAAGGAAAGATATAAGCACCTGAATGCAGAGTTCCAAAGACTAGCAAGAAGAGACAAGAAAGCCTTCTTCAGATTAATGCAAAGAAATAGAGGAAAACAACACAATGGGAAAGACTAGATATCTCTTCAAGAAAATTAGAGATACCAAGGGAACATTTCATGCAAAGATGGGCTTGATAAAGGACAGAAATGGTATGGACCTAACAGAAGCAGAAGATATTAAGAAGAGGTGGCAAGAATACATGGAAGAACTGTACAAAAAAGATCTTCACGACCCAGATAATCATGATGATGTAATCACTAATCTAGAGCCAGACATCTTGGAATGTGAGTCAAGTGGGCCTTAGAAAGCATCACTATGAACGAAGCTAGTGGAAGTGATGGAATTCCGGTTGAGCTATTTCAAATCCGGAAAGATGATGCTGTGAAAGTGCTGCACTCAATATGCCAGCAAATTTGGAAAACTCAGCAGTGGCCACAGGACTGATTCAGTTCAGAGTTCAGTTCAGTCGCTCAGTCGTGTCCGACTCTTTGTGACGCCATGAATCGCAGCACGCCAGGCCTCCCTGTTCATCACCATCCCTCGGAGTTCACTCAGACTCAAGTCCATCGAGTTCGTGATGCCATCCAGCCATCTCATCCTCGGTCGTCCCCTGCTCCTCCTGCCCCCAATCCCTCCCAGCATCAGAGTCTTTTCCAATGAGTCAACTCTTCGCATGAGGTGGCCAAAGTACTGGAGCTTCAGCTTTAGCATCATTCCTTCCAAAGAAATCCCAGGGTTGATCTCCTTCAGAATGGACTGGTTGGATCTCCTTGCAGTCCAAGGGACTCTCAAGAGTCTTCTCCAACACCACAGTTCAAAAGCATCAATTCTTCAGC
>SJYT01069686.1:216876-230735 GCA_006410635.1 Cephalophus harveyi
GATAAAAATGTTCTAATTTTTCTTCAAAATACATGAAAAAAAGACATGTCTGTTGATAGTTTTAAAATCTTTAATAGTATGAGGAAAAATATGTAAAGATTCCACTCATCATTATTTTGGAATTGAAACTGAAGGATAAAGAAAATATTTTGAAAGTGAGATATATCTCAATGTATAGATATATCTCTGTGGTTTTGACTTGAATAAAAGTAATTCTAGTGTTTTTTTTCCTTTTTTTCCTCATTTCAAATAAGAGATATTAATTGCCATTCTTCTACCATTTTACATGGGGTGTGTGTGTGTGTGTGAAGCATGTGGGCAAATGACATCTTAAGTCAATGGACCAAAAGGAGCCACACCCAAATATGGCACAGAATTCATTACCCAGAGAACTTGGCTCTAAACTGAGTTGACTGAACAGGAAGGTGGGATATTTCTCTTGAGAAATTTCAGAGTATTTTCTGTGTGGAAAGAAGGAAGCAAAGGAATATTTAAGGGATATTTGATGCCTGGAAGTATGAAAAGTAGCAGGTAGTATTAACAAATATTCATTTTCCATTTTGTTCTTCATTAGATTTCATTGAAGAATTCTATCTAAGAAAAAAACTAAGAAAGATATTATAGTTTTTGCAAAAGTGTTGGTAAGAAACTTATCAATTAATTTTCATCTTATTATGAGAACATACAAAACACTTTTTATTGTGCTCCCAAATTTCTATATCAGATGTGAACTGACAAGATTTTACACACTCTTAAGACACTTGGTAAGAAGAATGTAGTGAACTTCTGAATGAGGTTTACACTTATGTAGAGCTTTCTTTTCAGGTCTTAAAAATCTGTTTCATTTTATTATTTTACTTTTTTTTTTTACTTAACTTTTTTTTTAACCATATAAACCAATGGTATTATATGATTAGAACAAGTGAATCCATGTTCTTTTTGTAATTACGGGAAGTATGAAAAAAATAGATATAAAGAAAAGCCATTGTTTTTGTGGTCTATGACTATATAAAAGCATAAAATGCTAGGACATTGTCCAAAGGATACAATGCCACTGATTAAAAGAAACACAAGGAAAGCATTGATCTGAGAGGAAAATATTTCTGTGTGAAAATTATTAGAATTTAGCACTAAAGTTTTTGTTTACTTTTACAAGCATTTACTATATTTTAAAGGAGTATGGGCATTTAAAAATCCTCATGAAAGAAAAAGGTTATTTAGCATTGGTGTCTATCATCCTTTTAAATAGTTTTATTAAATCATTGTGTTTTGGGAAGTTATAAATCACTCAGGTATCTTAATAATTGTCAAATGTTAATGCATGAAAGAAATTAGAATTAGAATTAGGTAGGGTCTTATGGAATCTGGTTTTATTTGAAAGAAGGAGAGAGAGAATAGATTTTTACACACACACACACACACACACATAAATTTAAATACAGATAGATATGGATAACATTTGTGGCCTTTTCCTTCTTTTCATTAATGTGTCTTTGGAAGTGCTATTTGCTGAAGATTTGTTGTCCTGTATTGAGGGGCATGGGCTTCCCTTTTATCCTAGTCAGTAAAGAGTCTGCCTGCAATGCATGAGACTTGAGTTTGATCCCTGGGTCAGGAAGATCCCCTGGAGAAGAGAATGGCAACCCACTCCAGTATTCTTGCCTGGAGAATCCCATGGACAGAGGAGCCTCGCACGCTACAATCCATGGTTTCACAAAGAGTTGGACACGACTGAGCGACTTTCATTTCACTTCATTTCACTAGAAACCTTAATTACATATTTAAAGTTGCTTATGCCATGTAACATAACATAACATAATATTGAGGGTCATGCTTAGTTTTCTGACCCAGACTACTTTGCTATTCATCAGTGTCGGAGCCACAAGGGAATCTGATTGGATAATTACTTTTCCTGGAGTGGGAAACTGTGGGTGGGAAGCTCAAGAGGGGGAGGATATATCTGTGTAAACTCATGGCTGACTCACCTTGCTGTAGGCAAGGCAGAAACCAACACAGCATTGTAGAACAATTATACTCCAACAAAAAGTATATATATATATTTGCATCATGTGGTTTCTGATCCTTTATGAAAGAGTATGATTTTTTTTGACTGGTATTTGATATTCTGAATCTTTTATTCCTAAAAGTGTTCAAAATAAATCTGCTATACTGAAGGAGATACCACACAACCAAATGGAATACTACACAAAAGCATCACTCACGGTGTCAGAATGGTCTCAATTTGTACTTAATTAATAAAGATAAAAGAAGTAGTGTGAACCTAATTAAAAGTTCATTTATAGTAAAAAGAATACTGAGTTTGCAGAAAAAAAAATGGTAATTTATTTTCAGTAACACTTATTTCTTAATAAAGTCATAACACCTCCCAGAAAGAAGATTGATTATATTTCCAAAAGAAGATTGACTATATTCCCATACCTATATTTATGGGTAGGAATGATAATCAGTCATTTATACTGTGGATGATTTCTGTTTGCTTAGTGTAGCCTGTCTGGTAAAATAAGCTATATGTAACAGATTTTAATTTCATGAAAACCCTGAAGAATCAATATTTATTTTCTAATAAGATCAAATGATAAATTACATACAATGGATCTGATATTCAAAAAATAAAATTGGTAGACCTCCAGCCAGACTGATAAAAAAGAGTGAATGCACAAATTCTCACTATCAGAAATGTGTGAGATCCCAGGACTGTGACCCGCCAGGTTCCTCTGTCCGTGGAATTCTCCAGTCCAGTATACGGGAGTGGGTTGCCATTCTCTCCTCCAGGGGATCTGCCTGAACCAGGGATAGAGCCTGGGATTCCCACGTTGCAGGCAATCCATTACCATGTTGAGCCACCAGGGAAGCCCTGAGGGCGGGGAGGATCACTATAGCTCACACAGATATTAAAAAGGATAATAAGGAACTATTACAAATTAATGAACTAATAAGCAATAATTTAATTGTACCACAAGATGTGTATAAGAGA
Source organism: Cephalophus harveyi (assembly GCA_006410635.1). Taxonomy (NCBI): domain Eukaryota; kingdom Metazoa; phylum Chordata; class Mammalia; order Artiodactyla; family Bovidae; genus Cephalophus; species Cephalophus harveyi. The sequence goes on from SJYT01069686.1 coordinate 219,872, forward strand.
CAGGTATATATATAAGTAATTACTGTAGGAGAAAATGACAGAAAAGCATTTAAGATAGTTTATTAGCTTTAAAATGTATATTTATTTTCTTCTAAACTTAAATTTCACTAGATATATAGATTTATTAAATTTAAGTTCTAAAATCATATGATTGTTCCTTATGATTTATTTATATGTAGCATTCAAAGGCATGTTTTCATACCTTTTATTCCCTGGTGGTTCACACAATAAAGAATGTGCCTGCAATACAGGACACCCAGGTTCCATCCACACATTGGGAAAATCCCCTGGAGAACAGAATGACTACCGACTCCAGTATCCTTGCCTGGAGAATCCTATGGATGCAGGAGCCTGGCGGCTATAATCCATGGAGTAGCAAAGAGTCTGACATGACTGAACAACTAAGCAGTCTAATGTAACAGGTAGCTTGTTTATTGAGTGAAAGGTGGCATTGGGTCTGGCATAAAGTGTCATTTTGAAAATTTATGTTTCCAAACAATTGGCAAGGTTCTTATTAAGCTGAATCCACTGTTAAGAAGAACCTACCTTTTGAGTAATATATCATGATGGTGCCTTTGTACCAAAGATCTATGACATGAACATCACAGCAGTGTGATAGTTCCAATGATGGATGGGATAATTCATCATGAACGTTAAGTTTTGTTGTATTCCTGAGTTGTTCACTTGCTGAAGAAGAATGAGACTTTGAAAACAAAGTGGCTTCTGTTCCATAGGAAGACTCTGTCAGTCATTAAGAAGTCTGTAGTACATTTATTTCTCTGATGAGGAAGCTAATGCAGGAGTTATGAGCATTGTTTTATGAAGCAAATCAGATGGTGTCCTTTCTCCAAAGGACTGTACAGCTGATTAGAAGACTGAAATATTTCTATTAAGTATAAAAAATATTGGTCAATGTGCAACATCTTTAGCAGCTACTTATTTACTCTTTGTGACCCCGTGGACTGTAACCCACCAGGCTCTTCCATCCATGGGATTCTCCAGGCAAGAGTACTGGAGTGGGTTGCCATTTCCTTCTTCAACTTACTTATACAGAACATCCTAAATGGTAGTATTTGAATAAAAAAGATACAAAAACCTGGTTCAGGTTATGAAAAGCACTCAGTCTAATTGAAGAAGTTGTGTTTAGCTAAATTATGAAAAATAAACATGTGTGAAAAATCCTATTTCAAGTGTGGATCCAAATACTAGCCCTTTTAATAATTTGGCATCAACTTTAGTACTAATACTTAACTGAGACCAGGAAGACAATAATTTTGCTCCACGTGTAGCTTTATGGGAAAATGTTCAGTACACTGACTTTATGTCAGAGACATGAATGGCCTTATGTGAGTAATCTTTTAACATCCAGAAAAATCTAGTGTCCTATTAAAATCCCTAGTGAAAAACTAGTATGTCCTATGTTCTTATAGGTCTCCCACTTTTGCATTGGACAGTATGAATTTTGATTATATTTTTATCTCAGATATCTATGGTTAGATTTAGATCGTTATTGTATTTAGTCACTAAGTCTTGTTCGACTTTTTTGCAACCCCTAGCCCACCAGGCTCCTCTGTCCAGGGGATTTTCCAGGCAAGAATACTGGAGTGGGTTGCCATTTCTTTCTCCAGGGGATCTTCCCAGCCCAGGTAGTAAACCTGGGTCTCCTGCATTACAGGTGGATTCTTTACTGCTGAGCCACCAGGGAAGCCCAAATTTAGGTTATATCTATAAAATCAGGCAGAAGGAAATCACTGTTAAACACTAAAACTGGGACTATATTGTTTTATAAGAAAAATATGGTCACATCCCTTTTCCACTTAAATTCTTTTAAAATCTCCTCATGATTTTAAGAACAAAGCTATTTTAGTACAATTAGCAAGACTATCCACGTGATCTTCCTACGTGCCTCACTTGTATGGTCTTGTCTCAAACACTAAACCAAATGGAAATAATTTTATATCTCTAGATTTTTCCAGTGATTCTATAAAATTTCATGAGTATAATAGTATAAATTCTGGAAAAATAGTATTTTTTTAACAACCAACCAATAAGTTGTTATTAATATAGTTAAACTAAACCAGAGACATAGCCCACAGGGCTATTTCAATGAAAACAATAAGAAGAAAGGAAATGACTACTTCTGAATTGCAGTGATTACTAAAATTTAAGTAACTATCTGTTTCTTTTGTGTCTGTGATAAGCCACTAAATATGCCCTGTCTCTTATACACATCTGATTCATAATTAATGCTTTATGCAGCTATCTTTTAGAAAATATAAGAAATTGTTATAATAAAAATATACTTTTTAATATTTACTTATATAATTATTTTTAATGGTGCACTTAATTTTTTATGTGAGTTTTACTATCTAACGTTCATTCATTTCAGCCTTAAGAACTCCCTTATACATTTTGTTGTGGCAGATTTGCTATGGAAAAGTCATCTTAGATCAGTTTATTTGAGAATATCTTAATTTGACTTTCATATTTAGAAGATAGTTAATATAGAATTCTTGGTTAACAATCTTCCTTTTAATTTTTAGTTTTTTTTGAACTTTGTATCACCTCACTAGTCTCCATGATTTCTGAAACTAAATCCACTGTTAACCTTGATGAAAAGCCCTTGGAAACCAGGAGATGCTTCTCTTTTGCTACTTTGAAGATCATTTCTTTCTCTTTGACAGTTTGATTATGATGTGTCTGTGTGTATATATCTTTGAGTTTTCCTCCTTGGAATTTGTTGAGCTGTTTGGCTATGTAGATTAATCTTATTCAACTAGTATTTTGATTCCATAACTCATATTTGGTTCTTTTAAAAAGAATTTCTAACTATTTTAGACATTCTCTATTTGGTTAGATATCATTTTCATGTTTTGCTTTAGTTCTTTAGACATGGTTTCATTTAGGGCTTTCACATGTTTGATGTACCTGATTTAAAGTTGTTTAGTGAATGCAGTTCTGGGTTTCTGCAAGCTCAGTTTCTATCGATTGTTCTATTTTGTTTTTCCTCTATGGACCTTATTTCTGTGCATGGCTTACAATTTTTAAAAAATGGGCATTTTAAATAACATAATGTGACAACTGTAGAAATAAGATTCCTCCCATTTTCCAGTGTTTGTTATTTGTCTCTGTTCAGTGAGTTTTCTGAATTATGTAAAATCTGGACTCTTTTCCATATGTGGCCACTAATGCTGTGTTCAGTTAGCTTAGCAATCAGTTAAGAATTGGGCAGATATTTCTTTTGACCCGTGGAACCTATGAGTCTCTGTCTTTGTTGAGAGCTTCACGCATATGTTTGATATTTTCAACACTTAGCCATGCAGTTTACAGCTCTGTGTTAGCACTTCAGTTTCTGCTTGCACAGACTCAATGTTGGGCCAGAAGTGAGATGTTAAGGGCATTTTCAGGTCTTTTCTGACCGTATGCACTGCCCTATGCATGGCCTTCTGCTTTCCTAGAAATATTTTTTGAACTTTTTAGATCTACCTAATGACTGTCTCATTCCCTGATTTTCTCATTAAGCTTTTTGGTTAGCCAATTTTTTTGCCCTGTTATAAAGCACTTCAGGCACCCGCAGCACTGAGCAATCTCTAGTTTTCAGTAAATGCCTTGGGAAAGAGGTTTTTTGTACTGTGTGTGCTGAATCAAGTTAAATAGCATCAGCCTTGCAAATGTGGTCTTTCAGGGAGCTAACAGGTCAAATACGGAGAAGGCAATGGCACCCCACTCCAGCACTCTTGCCTGGAAAATCCCATGGACGGAGGAGCCTGGTGGGCCGCAGTCCATGGGGTCGCTAAGAGTCGGAGACGACTGAGCGACTTCACTTTCACCTTTCACTTTCATGCATTGGAGAAGGAAATGGCAACCCACTCCAGTGTTCTTGCCTGGAGAATCCCAGGGATGGGGGAGCCTCATGGGCTGCCGTCTATGGGGTCGCACAGAGTCGGACACGACTGAAGCGACTTAGCAGCAGCAGCAGCAGCAGCAGCAGGTCAAATAACGAGAAATCCCTGGAGGCTGGGCTTTGAGGAAGCTCTAACCCTATAACCCTGTTCTGCCTCTTCAATTTTTTTTTTTTTTTTTTTTGCTGACTATGTACTATCAGTTTTCAAGGGTACTGAAGATCTGAGTGGGAACCTGGGAATAGTGCGAGTTAAATTGCCACAAATCCTGAAGTCCTTACTGAGAATCAGCTGTTTTTCCCAGAGAAGCATTCCCCAGATTGCTTCAAACCCTTGGTTAATTTCCAGAGTCCTAAAAAAAGCTTTGATTCTGTTTTTGCCAATGTTCTTGTGGCTTTTATGGAAGAGATAATTTGGTTTGAATCTGGTCATTACTCTATCAGTTTACTGACATCTGCACCATTAAATGGAGATTTTAATGAAAGTTTTCACAAACTTATTATGATATTTTCACAAAATATATTACATAATGATAGTATATGCTCGAGTTCATAATTCTGAGACACAGAGACAGAGCTAGAGAGGTTTGTGTGGGTATATTGTTGTTGTTCAGTCGCTAAGTTGTGTCCGATTCTTTGTGACCCCCATGGACTGCAGCATGCCAGGCTTCTCTATCTTGCACTATTTCTCAGGGTTTGCTCTGACCATTGAGTCAGACATGCTATCTACCCACCTCGTTGCCTTCCCCTAAATTCTTGAATGACATCTGTAAGCTCTTTATTTTCAGTTTCAACAATATCAAAACATCTCTAGGCTGTCTATATCTCAGTTCAGTTCGGTTCAGTCGCTCAGTCGTGTCCAACTCTTTGCAACCCCATGAATTGCAGCACACCAGGCCTCCCTGTCTGTCACCAACTCCCATAGTTTACTCAAACTCAGGTCCATCGAGCTGATGATGCCATCCAACCATATCATCCTCTGTTGTCCCCTTCTCCTCCTACCTCCAATCCCTCCCAGCATCAGGGACTTTTCCAATGAGTCAACTCTTCGCATGAGGTGGCCAAAGTATTGGAGTTCCAGTTTTAGCATCAGTCCTTCCAATGAACACCCAGGGCTGATCTCCTTCAAAATGGACTGGCTGGATCTCCTTGCAGTCCAAGGGACTCTCAAGAGTCTTCTCCAACACCACAGTTCAAAAGCATCAATTCTTCGGCACTCAGCTTTCTTCAAAGTCCAACTCTCACATCCATACATGATCACTGGAAAAACCATAGCCTTAACTAGACGGATCTTTGTTGGCAAAGTAATGTCTCTGCTTTTCAATATGCTATCTAGTTTGGTCATAACTTTCCTTCCAAGGAATAAGTGTCTTTTAATTTCATGGCTGCATTCACCATTTGCAGTGATTTTGGAGCCCCCCAAAATAAAGTCTGACACTGTTTCCACTGTTTCCCCATCTACTTCCCATGAAGTGATGGGACCAGAAGCCATGATCTTCGTTTTCTGAATGTTGAGCTTTAAGCCAACTTTTTCGCTCTCCTCTTTCACTTTCATCAAGAGGCTTTTTAGTTCCTCTTCACATCACCATCTGCAGTGATTTTGGAGCCCCCAAAAATAAAGTCTGACACTGTTTCCACTGTTTCCCCATCTATTTCCCATGAAGTGATGGGACCAGATGCCATGATCTTCGTTTTCTGAATATTGAGTTTTAAGCCAACTTTTTCGCTCTCCTCTTTCACTTTCATCAAGAGGCTTTTTAGTTCCTCTTCACTTTCTGCCATAAGGGTGGTGTCATCTGCATATCTGAGGTTATTGATATTTCTCCCAGCAATCTTAATTCCAGCTTGTGTTTCTTCCAGTCCAGCGTTTCTCATGATTTACTCTGCATATAAGTTAAACAAGCGGGGTGACAATATACAGCCTTGATGTACTCCTTTTCCTATTTGGAACCAGTCTCTTGTAGGCATACAAGAAAAGGGATACAGAATATAACCAACAATTGTGTTTACATCACTCAACATAAGAAATAACACATTGCCAATAGAGCTAAATTCTTGTCACTCCAACCTTATCTACTTCCTCTCTCATTCTAAACTCCAGATAACCAATGTTCTAATTTAAAGGTTTTTCAATCCCACACATTTAGCAAATAGTTTGTACCACATACACTTATATCTTTATACAATAAGTCAGTTTTCCATATTTTAATACTTTATGTAAATAAGATCATGATAGATGCCATTGAATATCATGATATATCTGCACATGCAATTTACTTTTTTACAAGCAACATTACTTGAAAAATTCATCTATATTTATAAATATAGAGCTAGTTTATTATCTCTATAAACTTATAAAAAGTAAGTAAGAGAGTTTTATTGTTGTTTGATGTCTAATCTAGGAATGCAATTAACATTTGCTCATCCATTCTAAAGATTACATTTAAGGTTTTAAATTTCCTTCTTTCTTTTCATTCTTCTCCCCTACTTCTCCCACTCCTCCCCTCCCTTCCTTCCTCTACACTTTCTTTTCTTGAATGATAAAACAAATGCTGATATGAGCAAGCAAGTATATTTCTCTTATGTACATATGTATGGTTGGCTAGCATTCAATGTATGTGCATCTTCAATTTTTCTAGGAATTATCATATTGCTGACTAAAATGATTACACCAGTTCATATATCTTTATCAGACTAAAGAGATGTCATATCTGTGCATCTTTGTTATCACTTGCTGTGAAATTCTATCTTATTAGGTTTTTAGTTCCATTCTCCTGATAGTAGAAAATTTGAGTTCTGTGATGTGCTTAGTTGCTCAGTCCTATCTAACTGTTTGCGAACCCATGGACTATAGCCCACCAGGCTTCTCTGTCCATGGAAATTCTCCAGGCAAGAATACTGGAGTGGGTTGCCATGCCCTCCACCAAGGAATCTTCCCAACCCAGGGATTGAACCCATGTCTCCTGCATTGCAGGTAGATTATTAGTCTGTTGATTTTCCAATTTAACATTTTGTTTATTGATTTACTGGGTTGACATTTCTCCTTAATTTTAAAAATATGCTGTGGATACAAACTCTTGGAAATATCTCCCAATATAAGACTATGTTTTAGCTGGTCTTTTTATGAATATAAATTGTTGTAAATTATAATGTAATCAAATTTATCAACATTTTTCTTTAAAGTTTGTGTGTTTTAGGCCTTACTGGCAATCTATTTGGAGATTTTTTGAAGAACTGGAGATTTTATGAAGAGAGTATATTTTCTCCCTAAATTTAACATTGGTTGCAAAATTAAAGTTTTTAAATATATATGATGTCAGGTAAAGATCCATTTTTCCCATACAGATAATTAATTGCACAGGAAACATTTAATATCAGCTCATCTTTTCACACTGATCTGTAAAGCTCCCTGTATCATACTTCATTTCCTTATAAGCATAGGCTTCTTTCTTTGTTCTCTATTTAGTTCCACTGTTCTAATTACTTCTTCACTGGTTAATACCATATTTTTAATTATCATACTTTGATATCTGATGGGACAAGCATTTCAACTTTTTTCTATCTTTTTTCAAAATTAACATAGCTCTTCTTAATACTTTGCTTTTCCAAGTAAAATATAGAAGAAGCCTGTCAAACCTCATGAATAATACTGAGAGAGTTTTTATTGGAATTGCAAATACTTAACCTAATTAATACCTAATCATCTTTCAGATGTCATTTTAAAAGATTCTTCCACTTGAAAACAGTCCACAATATCTCCACTGGAATTATATCCCTTTATCTTGTTTCACTGAAATATACTTCTGCTTTGTTGCACTTACTACAGTTATATTATTATATTTGTTTCTGAACTTATGTGTTCATGTGTTCTCTCTATTAACGATACTAGTAATAATACTAATAGTCATAGTAAAGTAAATTTAAAAATAACATAACTTCTCATACCTAGGCAACATACATAAACCCACAAGCTGAGGTAAATACTGAAGTGAAATTGTATACCCTAGTGATTAAAGCTTGCATCCTAGCAGATAAATTATCTAGGGCAGACCTATACCTTCCACAGATGATCTCAGAAGCACAAGATAGTAAATAGTATATATTTAAATATACGATTCAAAGTAAAAGAAGTTAAAATAAAAAGCAATTGAGTCTCACATCTTTATGCTGATTTAATTATAAAGAAAACATCTACTATATACCTATTTACCCATCTATGTCTCTAATATCTATATTTTAAATACAAAAGTACACATTAATTTGGTATGTTTCAAAAGAAGTTGTTGCCCAAGAATTGAAACTAAGTGTTGAATAATCTTTTACTCTACAGAGCAGCTGTTATTTTGTTTACTGCAACTTACTGCTAGAAAATCTAAATAATAGTGAAAAGAGGATGAGAGTGTCCACAGTTGAATTTCTAGGACAGGGTTTTACAGTTTTCCTCATTTTATACAGTTTTGCTTCCCTTAAATTCTGTGTCCTTACCTTCTGATCTGATCAGATCTTCTTTATCTTTCTGAAAAGCAGAACAAAGACCTATATCTAGAAATGACCATTAATATTTTCCCAGACACTCTTCCTTAAAGGAAACATTTTTCTCACTAGCTATTTTTTCTTATTTGTCACCAAAAATGATCTTTAAAAAGAGGCATGAGCTTCACTGGCTGGAAATGCTGGGCTCTCTAGTCATTTCTGTGTGGACACCTTTGCCTTAAATAGCAAAATGAATATTAAAACAATTTTAAGAACAACATTAATATACAATGAAATGCAACAGAGATGGAGATTTTTTAAGATGTAAAAACTCATATAGAGCTGCCAAAACCTAGTTATACTAAAAACAAGTGAGAAAAATGTAGACTGCCTCCTGAGCTTTCAAAAACCATCAGACACTCAATGTGTAGTAATGACTGAACATATTCACTGTACTTAAAGCTTATATTAAAAGAAGTGTCTAGAGAAATTTGAATTAAAGAAGATTCTGTGAAATTTGCCTAAGTACAGAATGCACATCTATTTTGAATTTTCTGGCTTTTATTTAAGACAAGTGGCAGATAATTTCACAGCTGTCAGTTAATGCACATAATGAATGTCTTATAAAAGGATGAAAGCATAAAGTTGTATTCATGCTCCCCAAGTATGTAAAATAAATTCAAAAGGATGTCAAGATTTGGTATGAAATGAAAAATGCAAGAACACTTTGGTTTAGCAGTGTATGGGGACAAGACTGGGGGATACTAACCCTTTGTCTCCCTACAAATCAAGTCAATAGCAGAGTAGGTCTAAAACTAAATGTTAAAAAAAAAAAAAAGTGTTAAAACTCTTAGATTTTAACATCGGTTTCTAAGGATTTTATTATATGGCACTTTTTCCCTGATAGGAGCCAACTTTAATTAATTGCTTTGAAACACATTGTCTTTTAAATTTAACACTGAATCCTGCCATTCTTTAGCTTTTAGTGTCTGTGTGCATTTTATACCTAGATAAGATGGATAAGAACATCCTTTAACTATAAAAAGAAGTACAATGAAATTAATCAAACAGAACTGCATAAGGTGAATGTTGGGTAGGTTTAATATATCAAAATCTCATTCATCTGATCTCTTATAATTCCATGAAATTGTATCAGAGTTACTTGATTTCTGAAAATGAAATGCTTAGATATTATTCTTTATTACTATTGTGATAAACATTGTTATTTTTCTAAAAAAAGAATCGGTGAATAAAATATATGAAACCTGTGATATTAGACTTGCTTCTCCTTAATTAATTACCACCATAAAATTTATATGTTTTGAACACAGTACATAATCTTCACATTATCAAAATATGGGTTAATATTGTGCTTGCAGACAGAATTATATCTCCCTTACTTATTCATTTTGGTGGTTCTTTGTGGTTTGCTTCTATGCCTCCCCTGAAAATCAGCATGTTTTTGCAGTCTTGACTTTTACCTTTTGGTCAGGTGTTATGATTCAGTCTATTGAAGGAAGGAACTAGTCCTTTAGGCCAGCATCGTTCACATAACAAAATCACATAAACATCTATCCTTGAGTCAGAACAGCAACAGCATATTTGTGCCAGTTCCTTAAGCCCTAATTCTTACAAGATAATGCAAAGAGGCCCAGATGATACCAGCATATGCAAAGTATTGCATTGGAACTTATAGAACCTGATTTGACAGTGAGCATTCTTGTTCTTTGTTCCAGATGTCTTTACAAGCTACATGTTCAGTCACTCAGTCATGTCTGACTCTTTGCAACCCCATGGACTGTAGCCCATCAGGATCCTCTGTCCATGGGGTTTCCCTCCCAACCCAGGGATTGAACTTATGTTTTCTGTGTCTCCTGCATTGTCAGTCAAATTCTTTACCACCCACAGCCTTGTTTAACTCAATGAAACCAAGCCATGCCTGCAGGGCAACCCAAGAAGGGCGGGTCATGGTGGAAAGGTCTGACAGAATGTGGTCCACTGGAGAAGGGAATGGCAAGCCACTTCAGTATTCTTGCCTTGAGAACACCATGAACAGTATGAACAGGCAAAATGATAGGATACCAAAAGAGGAACTCCCCAGGTCATTAGGTGCCCAATATGCTACTGGAGATCAGTGGAGAAATAAGTTCAGAAAGAATGAAAGGATGGAGCCAAAGCAAAACAATACCCAGTTGTGCATGTGACTGGTGATAGAAGCAAGATCTGATGCTGTAAAGAGCAATACTGCATAGGAACCTGGAATGTCAGGTCTATGAATCAAGGCAAATTGGAAGTGGTCAAACAAGAGATGACAAGGGTGAACGTCGACATTCTAGGAATCAGCGAACTAAAATGGACTGGAATGGGTGAATTTAACTCAGATGACCATTATATCTACTACTGCGGGCAGGAATCCCTCAGAAGAAATGGAGTAGCCATCATGGTCAACAAAAGAGTCCGAAATGCAGTACTTGGATGCAATCTCAAAAA
>SJYT01069686.1:233085-244835 GCA_006410635.1 Cephalophus harveyi
GCCGAAGAATTGATGCTTTTGAACTGTGGTGTTGGAGAAGACTCTTGAGAGTCCCTTGGACTGCAAGGAGATCCAACCAGTCCATTCTGAAGGAGATCAGCCCTGGGATTTCTTTGGAAGGAATGATGCTGAAGCTGAAACTCCAGTACTTTGGCCACCTCTTTAGAAGAGTTGACTCATTGGAAAAGACTTTAATGCTGGGAGGGATTGGGGGCAGTAGGAGAAGGGGACAACCGAGGATGAGAGGCTGGATGGCATCACGGACTCAATGAACGTGAGTCTGAGTGAACTCTGAGAGATGGTAATGAACAGGGAGGCCTGGCGTGCTGTGATTCATGGGGTTGCAAAGAGTCGGACATGACTCAACGACTGAACTGGACTGAGCATCCCCTAGGAAGTCTTTGTCATTCCAGAGGTAGATACTATCTCTACCTTCTGAGATAATAAACCAAGTTTCCCTTTCCTCTTGGAAAAGAGGCTATCTTTTATCTTCTAAGACTTTGCAATTTACTAACTCCCTTGAAAAGTTAAACCAGAACTACAGTAGTCAATTCCTATGCTTGCAAAAAATGAAGGAATCTGAAAGACACCTGGAGAATTGTCTTCCAAAAATATCAAGAGTTATTATGAAATACAATTGAATAACATAGACGTTTATTGACAGAACAGTTAAATAAACCAAGAGAGAATTAAGAAACAAACCTATACATATAGTTACTTTACAAATATGCCACTGCAATGGCCATGTACTCAGGAGAGAAAGCCTTTTCAATAAATTGCTTCATGTTTTTTAGATACTCATATGGGAAAATATGTTCACCTCAGGTGGCACTAGTGGTAAAGAACTCACCTGCCAATGCAGGTAGATGTAAGAGACATGAGTTCAATCCCTGGGTCAAGGAGATCCCCTGGAGAAGGAAATGACAACCCACTCCAGTATTCTTGCCTGGAAAATCTCATGGACAGAGGAGCCTGGCAGCCTGGAAAACATGTATACATTTGCACATACATCCACAGATGTTGACTTCTATTTTATATTATACAGATAAAAACAATACAAGATGGAGTATGGACTCAGATATGAGAGATGTGAAAAAAAAAATCTAGAAAGTAATAGAGAAGAATATTTTCATGAGTAGATTTTTAAACATTAGTGAAGAAAGACAGATTTGGAAGGCGATGGCAGCTCATTTTCTTCCCCCTTTGGTTTTTTGACAGATAGATCCTCAGTAGATCCAAGTAAACTCAAAGACACAAGAGTTTGATGTTAGTCAGTGGGTTTCATATTATCTCCCCTTATAACAAAGTCACTTCCCAAACCAAGAAGCTTCTACTCTTACATAGTCCCATGTATTTTCCCTGCTCATCTGCCCCTATAACTTGTAGTGCATCACTGAGGCAGTCTTCCTCTCTCCTCAAATGTTGGCCAGTGTTCATGTAAGTTCAATTATGTCCAGTGGAGACTATGAGATAGGATAACAAGAGATTTTAAACCCTCTCTTCCTTATATGCCTCTAAGATTTTCCTAGTAACCCTCATCACTTATCTGTACCTTTACAGTACTATGATTTTATGTCTACACTTTTTATTTTAAAGACAATTGTTGATCATTAAGGGACACACTTTACTCTGCCAATGAATTTTTGGAAATATGCTATCCTATTCATGGGTGGATAGTATTTCTTCCTAATTGTGATGACTGGTCACTCTCAGTCAGCCCTGAGTGAGTAGGCTGGCTGTTAGGTTAGCATAGCCCTCCCTCCACTAAAGAGACTGCTGAGAGATCTGTTACAACTCCCAAAGGAGTCATTTTTTCAGGGAAAGTATCAAGGAGCCACTTAGTCTGTTAGCCCAATACTCTGAAAGCCTCAGAGATGTTTGATTCATTTCTCAAAGGCCTTTTAAAAAAGCAAGTTTAGGCAATAGAAAGCCTGTCAATCATGAAGTCTCACAATGACAAAAGCAAACAAAAATCCCGGAGGCTTTCATGCCTCACTCAGATGTGTGGTGCTGGGTGCTGAGAAGTGAGTTGAGGGCTGAAGTTGTCATGAGAAATAAAGTGGACACAGGGTTCGATCATTTGGATAAGATGATTCAACTCCAGAGAAACACTGCCAACATCAGATATGCCAGGCATATCTGTGTGTTGGCTCCTGTTGCAATGACTGACTGTCTTATATTTAATAACTGCAGTAGCCTGGTAAGAAGAAACTTGATATGCTGATTCTAAAATTCATATAGAAGAACAAAGAATCAATGATAGTCAAGATGTATCTGAGGAGGGGTAAAGATATGTGGACTGCAGAGAAAATGAGCAGAGGATTGGGATCTCTATGAAATCCATTTCCATTATGCAAAAGAGTCAGGCTTAGATGCAGGTGGGGATCTCTGACCAGCTTGAGGGCAATGCACACCTGCCCTCATTTACCCAAGTAGTGAGAGATGTCTGGTTAATCTGATACACTGTCTAGTACACATGGATTTTGCCTCTGATATGTAAACAACTGGTTGCATTTGTGATGGTTACATCATTGTGTTTGACGTAATGGAAGGAGTATAAGAAATTCTGTGATAAGTTTAGATCAAAAATGTTCATCTGGTTTTAGTGATTAGTATAAAAGTTCTTGATAGTTGAACTGAAAGTCACCCCTCAAGAGGATTATTCTCATCTGACATATATTTTAGAAGAGATTAAAGCACTTACAGGGACTCTTACTTTTAACATCCTAGAAGGAAGAGCAGAAATAGGAAGACTAAATTGAATATGAATCCAAATTCTGAACAAGAATTTGAAGAACTGGAAGAACTGGCTCAGTAGGTATGGATAATCTCATGTTACTTCTCCCAGATCAAAGAACTATGGTTACCAGTGCACTGGATGGTTGAAACTTTGGAATTGAGTTCCTTGAAAATATCTAGTCAAAAATTGGCATCAAAAAGTAAGTTCCTTTGAAAATCTGTGAGGAGACTATTACATGACTATAAATAATAAAAATTAGGAGAAATGATCAGGCAAAAGGAAATAAATTTTTTAAAGTAAAGTTAATCATGGCATTAAAGATACGGTGAATGAATCAAATAGTCTATTAAAAAAAAAAAATTACTCATACACCAAACAAAAGAAAGCAAAATGCATGAAGGAATACAAGCTGACTCATGCTAATCACCAAAGCATATAGTAGGCCAAGAGGTACATGAAAACACGTTCAACATAGCTAATTAATCGGTTCAGTAGCTCAGTCATATCTGACTCTTTGTGACCCCATGGATTCCACGCAAACCACGCTCCCCTGTTCATCACCAACTCCTGGAGCTTACTCAAACTCATGTCTGTAGAGTTGGTGACGCCATCTAACCATCTTATCCTCTGTTGTCCCCTTCTTGTCTTCCCTTCAATCTTTCCCAGCATCAGTGTCTTTTCCCATGAGTCAGTTCTTCCAACAGGTGGCCAAAGTATTGGAGTTTCAGCTTCAGCATCAGTTTTTCCAGTGAACATTCAGGACTGATTTCCTTTAGTATGGGCTGATTGGATCTTCTTGCAGTCCAGAGGACACTGACGAGTCTTCTTAAACACCACAGTTGCAAAGCATCAGTTCTTCAGTGCTCAGCTTTTTTTTCCCCCTTTTTATTTATTTATTTATTTTAATTGGAAGCTAATTATTTTTACAATATTATGGTGGTTTTTGTGATACATTCACATGAATCAGCCATGGATGTACATTTGTTCCCCATCTTGAACCTTCCTCTCACCTCCTATCCAATCCCATCCCTCCAGGTCATCCCAGTGCACCAATACTGAGCACGCTATCTCATGCATAAAACCTGGACTGGTGATCTATTTCACATATGATAATATACATGTTTCAATGCTATTCTCTCAAATCATCCCACCCTTGTCTTCTTCCACAGGGTCCAAAAATCTGTTCTTTACATCTGTGTCTCTTGCTATCTTGCATATAGGGTCATTGTAACCATCTTTCTAAATTCCAAATATATGCATTAATGTACTGTATTGGTGTTTTTCTTTCTGACTTATTTTAGCTGTATAATAGGCTCCAGTTTCATCCACCTCATTAGAACTGATTCAAATGCATTCTTTTTAATAGCTGAGTAATATTCCATTCTCACATGCATACATGACGCTGGAAACACCATAGCTTTGACTAGACAGAACTTTGTTGGCAAAGTAATGTCTCTGCTTTTTAATATGCTATCTAGGTTGGTCATAGCTTTTCTTCCAATGAGCAAGCATCTTTTAATTTCATGGCTGCTGTCACCATCTGCAGTGATTTTGGAGCCCAATAAAATAAAGTCTGTCACTGTTTCGATTGTTTTGTCATCTGTTTGCCATGAAGTTATGGGACTGGATGCCATGATTTTCATTTTGTGAATGTTTAAAGCCAGCTTTTTCACTCTCCTCTTTCACTTTCATCAAGAGGCTCCTTAGTTCTTCTTTGCTTTCTGCCATAAGGGTGGTATCATCAGTGTATCTGAGGTTATTGATATTTCTCCCAGCAATCTTGATGAAACTGATGCTTCACTCAGCCCAGCATTTCACATGATGTACTCTGCATATAAGTTAAATAAGCAGGATGTCAATATACAGCCTTGACGTACTCCTTTCCCAATTTAGAAACAGTCTACTGTTGTATGTCCAGTTCTAACTGTTGCTTCTTGACCTGCACGCCCATTTCTCAGGAGGCAGGTCATGCGGTCTAGAATTTCCATCTTCTGAAGAATTGTCCACAGTTTGGTGTGATCCACACAAAGACTTTGGCATAGTCAATAAGGCAGAAATAGATGTTTTTCTGGAACTCTCATGCTTTTTTGATGATCCAACAGACATTGGCAATTGGATTTCTGGTTCCTCTGTCTTTCCTAAATCCAGCTTGAACATCTAGAAGTTTATGGTTCATGTACTGCTGAAGCCTGACTTGGAGAATTTAGAGCATTGCTTTGCTAGCGTGTGAGATGAGTGCAATTTTACAGTAATTTGAACATTCTTTGGCATTGCCTTTCTTAGGGATTGAAATGAAAACGGACCATTTTCATTCCTGTGGCCACTGCAGGGTTTTCCAAAATTGCTGGCATATAAAGTGCACCACTTTCACAGCTTCATCTTTTAGGATTTGAAATAGCTCAACTGGAATTCCACTACCTCCATTAGCATTGTTCATAGTGATGCTTCATAGTGGAGTCCACATGGCTTCGCATAGGATGTTTGGCTCTAGGTGAGTGATCACACCGTCATGGTTATCTGGGTCATGAAGCTATTTTTGTATAGTTCTTCTCTGTATTCTTGTCACCTCTTCTTAATATCTTCTGCTTCTGTTAGGTCCATACAATTTCTGTCTTTTATTGTGCATATCTTTGCATGAAAATTTCCCTTGGTATCTCTAATTTTCTTGAAGAGATCTCTAATCTTTCCCATTATACTGTTTTCATCTATTTCTTTGCAGTGATCACCGAGGAAGACTTTTTTTTATCTTTCCTTGCCATTCTTTGGAAATCTGTATTTAAATGGGTATATCTTTCTTTTTCTCCTTTGCCTTCCACTTCTCTTCTTTTCTCAGCTATTTGTAAGGCCTCCTCAGAGAACCATTTTGCTTTTTTGCATTTCTTTTTCTTGGGGATGGTCTTGATCACAGCCTCCTGTACAATGTTATGAGTCTCTGTCCATAGTTCTTCAGGCATGCTATCAGATCAAATCCCTTAAATGTCTTTGTCACTTCTACTTTATAGTCATAAGTGGTTTGATTTAGGTCATATCTGAATGGTCTAGTGGTTTTCCCTATTTTCTTCAATTTAAGCCTGAATTTGGCAATAAGGAGTTCATGATCTGAGCCACAGTCAGCTCCCAATCTTATTTTTGCTGACTGTATAGAGCTTCTCCTTCTTTGGCTGCAAAGAATAAAATCTATCTGATTCTGATATTGACCATCTGGTGATGTCCATATGTAGAGTCATCTCTTGTGTTGTTGGAAGAATACACTGTTTGACCAGTGTATTCTCTTGGAAAAACTCTATTATCCTTTGTCCTGCTTCATTTTGTACTCCAAGGCCAAATTTGCCTATTACTCCAATTATCTCTTGACTTCCTACTTTTGCATTCCAGTTGCCTAAAATGCAAAGAAATCTTTTGTGGGTGTTAGTCCTAAAAGGTCTTGTAGGTCTTCACAGAACTGTTCAACTTCAGCTTCTTCAGCATTACTGGTCTGATCTTCAGCATTACTCCACTGATCTCTAACAGCATTACTCCACTGATCTCTAGCAGCATCTCTAGTATGCTCTCTGATGAGCATGGCCCTGCCCATCAGAACAAGATCCATTTTCCCCCTCAGTCAATCTCTCCCATCAGGAAGTTTCCATAAGCCTCTTATCCTTCTCCATAAGAGGACAGACAGAATTAAAACCACAATCACAGGAAACTAACCAATCTGATCACATGGAACACAGCCGTGTCAACTCAGTGAAACTGTAAGCAATGCCATGTAGAGCCACCCAAGACAGACAGTTCATGGTGAAGAGTTCAGACAAAATGTGGTCCTCTGGAGAAGGGAATGGCAACTACTTCAGTATTCTTGCCTTGAGAATCACATGAATAGTGTTAAAAGCAAAAAGATAGGACACTGAAAGATGAACTCTCCAGGTCGGTAGGTGCCCAATATGCTATGCAAGATCAGTGGAGAAATAACTCCATAAAGAATGAAAAGACTGAGCCAAAGCAAAAACAACACCCAGTTGTTGGTGATGGCTGGTGATGGAAGTAATGTTCGATTCTGTAAAGAGCAATATTGCATAGGAATCTGGGATGTTAGGCCCATCAGTTCAGTTCAGTTCAGTTGCTCAGTCGTGTCCGACTCTTTGCGACCCCATCAACTGCAGCATGCCAGGCCTCCGTGTCCATCACCAACTCCCAGAGTTCACTGAAACTCATGTCCATTGAGTCAGTGATTCTCTGTTGTCCCCTTCTCCTCCTGCCCCCAATCCCTCCCAGCATCAGAATCTTTTTTGAATATGCTATGGAGGTTGGTCATAACTTTTCTTCCAAGGAGTAAGTGTCTTTTAATTTCATGGCTGCAATCACCATCTTCAGTGATTTTGGAGCCCCAAAAAATAAAGTCTGACACTTTTTCCACTGTTTCCCCATCTATTTCCCATGAAGTGATGGGACAGGATGCCATGATCTTCATTTTCTGAATGTTGAGCTTTAAGCCACTTTTTCACTGTCCACTTTCACTTTCATCAATAAGCTTTTTAGTTCCTCTTCACTTTCTGCCATAGGGTGGTGTTAGGCCCATGAATCAAGGCAAATTGGAAGTGGTCAAACAGGAGATGGCAAGTGTGAACAATGATATTTTAGGAATCGGCAAACTAAAATGAACTGGAATGGGTGAATTTAACTCAGATGACCATTATATCTACTATAGTGGGCACAAATCCCTTAGAAGTGGAGTCATCATCATAGTCAACAAAAGAGTCTGAAATGCAGTACTGGGGTGTTATGTCAAAAATGACAGAATGATCTCTTTCCATTTCCAAGGAAAGCCATTTAATATCACAGTAATTCAAGTCTAGGCCCCCACTAGTAATGCTGAAGAAACTGAATTTGAACGATTCTATGAAGACCTACAAGACCTTCCAAAACTAACACCCCCAAAAGATGTCCTTTTCATTTTAGGCGACTGGAATGCAGAAGTAGGAAGTCAAGAAACACCTGGGGCAACAGATAAACTTGGCCTTGAAATATGGAATGAAGCTGGGCAAAGGCTAATAGAGTTTTGCCAAGAGGACACAGTGGTCAAAGCGAACACCCTCTTCCAACAACACAAGAGAAGACTCTGCACATGGATATCACCAGATTGTCAATACTGAAATCAGATTGATTATATTCTTGGTGGGGTTAATGGTGAGCTCTTATACCCCGGTCTACTGCACCCAGAGCCCCTGCCCCTGAAGCAGTCTATTACTGATGTGTCCTTCCAGAGGAGACACCCAAACACAGTTCTGGTTCAGTCTTTGTGGGGTCTCTGGGTCCTGGTGCACACATGGTTTGTTTGAGCCCTCCGAGCATCTATGGTGTGTGTGAGGTTTGATTCTAAACAGGATTTTGCCCCTCCTACCATCTTGCTGGTGCTTCTCCTTTGCCCAATGATGTGGGGTATCTCTTTTGGTGGGATGCATTATTCTCTTGTTGATGGTTTTTCACAGTGAGTTGTAATTTTGGAGTTCTTGCTGGAGAATTTTATTATTAGAGAAATGCAAATCAAAACTACAAGGAGATAGTACCTCACACCAGTCAAAATGTCAATCATCATAACAATCCACAAACAATAAATGTTGGCGAGAGTGTAGATAGAAGGAATCCTTCTACATAGTTGGTGGGAATGTAAACTGATATAGACACTATGGAAAACAGTATAGAGGTTCCTTTAGCTACCATATGATCCTACAATCCCATTCCTAGGTATATATCAAGAGAAAAACATGGTCTGAAAGAATACATGCACCACAATGTTCATTGTAGTATTGTTTATAATAGCCAAAATAAGAAAGCAACCTAAAGATCTATCAACAGAAGAATGGATAAAGATAATATGGTATATAAATGGAATATACTTGACCTTTAAAAAGAATGAAATAATGTCATTTGTATGAACATGGATGGACTTAAAGATTGTCATACTTAGTGAGATAAGTCAGACAGAAATATCATATTCTTACATGCAGAATCTAAAGAGAAATTATACAAATGAACTTATTTGCAAAACAGAAGCATGTTCACAGACTCAGAGAATGAATTTATGGTTACCAGGGGAGAAGGGTTGGGACAGAGGTAGTTAGGTAGTTTGGGATTGACTTGTACACACTGCCGTATTTAAAATGGGTAACTAACAAGGAACTACTGTATAGCACACAAGACCAGGAGCTGACTGTGGTTCAGATCATGAACTCCTTATTACCAAATTCAGACTTAAATTTAAGAAAGTAGGGAGAACTGCTAGACCATTCAGGTATGACCTAAATCAAATCCCTTATGATTATACAGTGGAAGTGAGAAATAGATTTAAG
This sequence comes from Cephalophus harveyi, assembly GCA_006410635.1. Classification (NCBI taxonomy): domain Eukaryota; kingdom Metazoa; phylum Chordata; class Mammalia; order Artiodactyla; family Bovidae; genus Cephalophus; species Cephalophus harveyi. The sequence continues at coordinate 242,158 of SJYT01069686.1, forward strand.
GGCCTAGATCTGATAGGTAGAGTGTCTGATGAACTATGGAATGAGGTTCGTGACATTGTACAGGAGACAGGGATCAAGACCATCCCCATGGAAAAGAAATGCAAAAAAGCAAAATGGCTGTCTGGGGAGGCCTTACAAATAGCTGTGAAAAGAAGAGAGGCGAAAAGCAAAGGAGAAAAGGAAAGATATAAGCATGATGGTGATGAACAGGGAGGCCTGGCGTGCTGCGGTTCATGGGGTCGCAAAGAGTCGGACACGACTGACCGACTGAACTGAACTGAACTGAACTGTATAGCTCAGAGAACGCTGCTCAATCTTATGTAACAACTTAAATGAGAAAAAAATTTTAAATATATATATATATATATGACTTTGCTGTACACCTGAAACTATCAAAACATTGTTAATCAAATATGCTCCAACATAAAAAGTCTTTTAAAAAGCTAAAATGTTTTAGAATGAAAAAAAATTAAATGGGGATGAATTTCCTAAAGAGTTAGAAATAAATTGTTTTAATAATAATGCTTTCCGTCCAAATTATGTCAAGTTATTAAATTCCTGATAGTTATACATGAAAGATTCTATGGGTCGAGAATACTTTGAGGATAAATTACTTGGAAAAAATCCCTCATATGATATCTTCTTAAGGCTAATAGTAGTTGATATATTTAAATTTGGTCACACATATTGGGAGATCACAGGAACCCTGATTATTGTTACTGGACAAATGAGTATAAGATGTTCTCCAAATGCAAAAGCCTTTGAACATTCTGTGAGCTTGACAGTTATAATTTGAAACATTCACTTTGCTCTTTGAAGGAATATCTAGATCAAATAGGCATTTTAAAAATAGATGAAGACAAAACCACTGTGAAGGGTGTTTTAGTTTTCCCAAAGGCAATATCTATAGGAAACCTGGATAATGTTCAAAGAGTGGACCATCCGAATATTGCTTATTGTTTTGAAAATTTGTATTAAATTCAAGTATGTCTTAAAGAAGATGTTTTGAGTTACATAAGAACTTCAAAATAAGTACTTATCTTTATTTTGGACTTCATTCTAGCATGAATTTCAGCCTATTCACCTTGCATTTTAAGGATGATACCTTAGATATCAAATGAAAGTTTGAAAATATATTTACTAATCTTGAATTGGTCTATACACATTTTTCCATTCAGCTATTCTTTAGTTTCAGTTGAGAAGCCTGAGGTTTTCTTTCTTTGTTGAAGATACGTAATTTTTTTAAAAAAGAGCTTTAACTCATTTATTTTTTTAAACTGTGCTGCTTGGCATGTAGTGTCTTAGCTGCCCAGCCAGGAATTGAGTTTGTACACCCTGCAGTGGAAACATGGAATCTCAACCACTGGACGGCCAGGGAAATTTCAAAGACACGTAACCTTAAGGACAGTCTACCTGCTCTCTAAATAGAGATGTTCTCCTATCCCTCACCACAGTTAGAAATTTTGAGTCCCAGTCTCTGTACAGTATTTCCACTCTTGAGGTCTTGAAGAATACTGCATCTTATTGCCTTAATACCTCTTTGAAAGTTACCTAGAGTATTCACGTTTTGCATTGCTGAGAAATTTCTGAAATATTTTCTTTAGTTCTGTTTTCCTCTCAATGTTTTCCCATCTTAGTTCACAGTATGCCATCAATCTCTTCTATTACTGACATGTATTTTTACATACAAAGGATCTCTGTGTCTGTAGTCCACTCCTGATTCTATCTCACTCCTCATCCTTTTGTAATTCTAGCAAAACTATTTTTAATGAGTAACCTACATGTAGTTGGATATTGGAATCAGCTTTGATGAAACATTTATAGTTTGCCATAAAAGTAATACTAAATAGTTGAATATAACCCAGGGCTTCCCAGGTGGCACAGTGATAAAGAATCTGCCTGCCAATGCAGGAGATGCAACAGACCTGGTTTGATCCCAGGGGTTGGGAAGTTCCCCTGGAGGAGGAAATGGCAACCTACTCCAGTATTCTTACCTGGTGGGCTACAGTCCATGGCATCGCAATGAGTTGGACACATAACTGAACTACTGAGAACAGAATATAACCTAAATTTTTATTTGAATAGAGCATGATAGATTGAAAATTTTATTATGTAACTACTGTTAATGGTCTTTTATATCAAAAGCTAAACTCCAAGTTTTCAGCTTTATAGAGCTTGGTGTTAGTTTTTTCTTTCATCTATTCAATCTTATTTCTCAGTATTACCCATTGAAATCTCTTTGTCCCATTTTGGAACTTGCATTTGATACATTCAAAATGGATGACAGGCTTTGTGCTTCACGTTTGACACCTACTTAGGAAGGAATTCTTTTTATTCTTTTAATTATAAAAATTCTACCCATTCTGCTAAGTTTTGCTCAGTTTTTACATAGCCTACACATTTTATATGTATTTTTTCCATCAACATTAATCATAAATATTCTGAGCTAGTAATTTTTACTACATCACCAGCAAAATAAATTATTTTCCAATATTTTGGCATCATTAGTTTTGTATCTTTTAACAAACATATAGAACTTCTAAGTCCTAGAAACATATTTTATGTCCCTTTCTTTCTTTCTCAGTAGCATAGTAGTGTGGTAATTCATAGTAAAATACACAAAAGAGCAACCCTATTAGGTATGATTACATATATTTTAATATATTATACTAAGTAAA